>PVKC010017952.1:0-19925 GCA_004027635.1 Crocidura indochinensis
GTTTATATTACTGGTTGATATTAGCATATGTGTTCGTATACCAGACTGCTGATCCTAATAACACCATATGTTATTATGTGATTCAAATTATATATTAATAGGAATATTCTTCAGCATATGAGTAATACTTCTTTGTATTTCTTCTCAATTCATTAGATTTATTTCAGCAAAAGGCTGATGCTGCTTATACCTCAAAGAAGCAACTGGCAGAAATTAGTGCTCACGGAAAATTTCTTTTATAAGTTAGAAAAACATTTGGCTTTATCCTACATGTACCCCACTCCAAGGTCTATTGCTTCTGTTTTCCAAATTACTCACTGACTTGATGAATGGCAAGAGCAAGCAGTTTTATTGCAATGTACAGATGTTGATATTTTCCACAATTTTTTGGCAAAAATGAAGGGTTTCCAGTTGAAAAAAAAATCCTTCTATTGGCAGTCGCTAAATTATTTAGATTTCTCCTTTGTAAAGATTCATGCAATTTGTATATTTTCTTTATATTTTAAAGAAGTTAATTTGAATAATTTATTTTTCTTTACACATATAAAAAGCAGATGTTACATAGGGAGAATCCAGGATGTGTAATGAGAAATAGTAGGAACTGAGAGCAGAGTAGTCATGTAAAGGTCAGGGATGAATTAAAATTAATCAAAAATGAGTAAAGCCATCTATGTATGTGTATATGCATGGTTTGCATGGATATGAGAAAGAGGGTGATGAAAAATAAATGAAATTGAAAATATTGTGTTAAAAATGTTTCAAGATAAGATTTATTTCAACAAATAATTTGAGATGACCTACATTATTTTTAATCTTTTTTTGGTTGGTGGGCTACACCCAGTGGCACTTGAGTTATTCCTGATTCTGCTTTCAGAAAGCAATCATGTTAGGCTTCAGGTACCATACAGTAAACCAGGGATCGAACCCAGGTATCCTGTGTGTCTGTTGTGTTATCACACTGGCCCTGCTTTTTTTTCCCTGTCTGTGCATTTGATGTTTGCATTGTGTAAGACTTTAAAAATGTCTACTTTATTGAAAGACCATGTAACAATAAGTTGATATTTGTCCCCAGGTAAATAGAAACAAAATTGTTTTTATTTTTTTAAAGGAAAGAAGAGAAAAGAATTATATGAAAGTACAGCAGGAAGAAAATTTGTGAAAATCATTGTATCTCACAATGAAGTCATTAAGACATTTTCAAAAGACTAGTAAGCCTTTCAAAGTTGATCATTCTGATACTTCTTCTATTTCTAAATATTAGGTTGTTTCAGATACACACTGACCTCTAGATTCTTGTGTTTCTACTGGAGTTTTAATCAGATTGGTGACTGCAGAGAGCAGTTGATGTATGGGCCATTTGCTAAGCAGTGTTTGTTACTGATTTCAAGTTTGTTTGCTTAGTTATTTATATTTCCAGTAGTTGTTAACCTCCTTATTTCATTTAGCATAATAATTTCACATTCCCTCCATTTTGTCTCATATGTCAAATGATACCATTTTTTCCTTTTTTGTAGTGTGTGTGTGTGTGTGTGTGTGTGTGTGTGTGTGTGTGCGTGTGTGCTTTTTTTTTTTTTTTCTTCACAGCCTGATGTGTTCACTCATTTCTGGCAGGGCTCAAGGGACCATATAGGGTGCTAAGGATTAAACCTGGGTCAGTTACATACAAAGCAAGCACATGACCACTATACAATGTCTCCAGCCTCTCGAATGGCATGTATTTATCTTTTTAAGTGTCAGAGAAGTATTCCATTGAATATATATGCAAACGATTCTTTATTCTATCTTTATCCTATTCTATTTTTTGGATGTGAGGTTATTGGGCCACAACCAGTGGTGCTTAAGGGTTACTCCTGGCTCTATTCTCAGAAATCGCTCCTGGCAAGCTGGGAGGACCATATGGGAGACTGGTGATCAAGCTCGTGTCAGCATTATGCAAGACAAATGCCATACTTCCCCTGGATAATATTTTCTTTTTTTTGGGGGGGGGTCACACCTGGCAGTGCTCAGGGGTTACTCCTGGCTCCATGCTCAGAAATTGCTCCTGGCAGGCACGGGGGACCATATGGGGCACCGGGATTCGAACCGATGATCTTTTGCATGAAAGGCAAACGCCTTACCTCCATGCTATCTCCCGGGCCCCTGGATAATATTTCCTAATATTTTTTTATATCTATACCTTTGGAAGTAGTTTTAAGAAATTTATTAATGTAAAAGATTATTTTTAGCTTTTATTAAAATTTATATTAACAATTTCCTATAATAGTTTCACTAATGAAAATAAATGCTATTTATCTATTATTGCTTATAGAGGACATTGCATTGACTCCCTGACCTTACTGAAATGAATATTTCGAATTCTTCTGAATCACTCCTAGCTTCCAATTGAAGAATTGAAATAGTAAATATTTCACATATAATAAAAAATTAGCAATTTTTAACTTTATTGAAGTATGATTTGCAAGTAAATTTCATATATATTATTGTGTATGTATGCTTAATACACACATATAGAGAATTTTTATAATTAATGACTCAATAAACATATAAGTGTAGCTTTCTCTATAGATTCAAATTTTATCTTTTTTACAAATAAATTCAAAATGTAATTGCTGGATCTTATGCTAGTTATATTCTTAATTATGGAGCTGTTACTATATTGGCTGTTCCAGGTTATATTTACACCAGCAGGGAATAAGAGATCCCTTTTCTCTATATCTTTATCAAAAGGATCTTTAAAAATATGATAAGTTATCCTAACAGAGGTGAAATATTAAATGACGCAGATCACCTTTATATATACCTGTTGGCCATTATTATGTTATCTTTGCCAAATATCTATTCAAGTCCTGTATTAAGTTATGACTGAGTTATTTTTGTCTTTGAGTTTTATAGATTTTTGCATGCTATTGATAACACATTCTTATCAGATATATGGTTTGCAAATACTTTCTTCCCCCAAAGAAGATTCTATCAAAATATATTGTTAATTCATGGTATAAAAATAGCCATTGCTATTTAAATCTCCTTTTCTAACTTGTTTTCCTACGTCACTCATCACATTTTATATATCAGTAATTCATATTTATGTTCTCGCTCATTAGCATTTAAATAATTTCAGTTTATTTCTTAGCTCAGTACTTAAAAACAATGGTATAGAATGGATGTTGTTTTAATCAATTTATTTAATTTTGAGACATAAGTTATTAAGGAAGAATTTGAATTTAAAATGTGTTAAATGTATTAAAAAGATCTTATTTTCAAATATATACAATATGTTAAAGTATGTAAGTCCCTTTTTAAATAGAAACCTATTTCATGTGCAATGATAATCGTAGAGGATTTTTATACTCAGATTGCTATCTCAAATCTTGTTGTTATCCCAGAAACTTCAGCCTGGAGGATTTAATCAGTCATGGTTAAATTGTTCTGGGTAGTCTATTGCCATATGTCATTATCAGTTGTGAGATGAGCTGGTCACACTGCATTTTTACTAAGTTGTTCTATTATTTCTTCAGAAAATAAATGCAAATAAGTGGATTCCAAACTTCTTTGGAGTATACTTTAAATCTTTGTAACTTCATGGCCAAATGGTGAACCACAGGACCACATGACTCAACTCCCTTGAGACTGTCATGTTATTCCTGTCAAAATTTTCTTCATTAATCAACTAGAGGCTTTCATCTTTTAAAAAAAAATCATGGCCTTTCAAGTAGGGGTGAAATTACACCTATCAGAAATAAATGTCCCCAGTACTCATTATCATTATTTTATTAAAAAACCCTAAATGGAAATATAACTGATTTCTTAGGTAGTCAGCAACATTTGGCTTTTCCTTTATAGTATTTTAAAACGCCTTCCAATTATTTAACTGTTGAGAAAATTTTAAAATATTTACTTAAATATCAGAAATGATATGGGACCATTGGGGAACTTAGCTTTCAGGAAAGCCTAATATTATTCTATTCAGTAACTGTACTGAACTTGATTTGGCAGTTTTCAATGTATACATAATCTTCAATGGTAATCTAAATGTGCCCCTTAGCACAGTTGTTCTGTTTATTTTTTCTATGTTACACTTCGATAACTTTGTGGTTGCCTGTAATACCTTTGAGCAGGTGCACCTGCACAGCTACCATTTTATTTACAAAAAGAACAAAGTTAATGTTTTATAAAATTCAGGACACACCTGGGTTGGGACAGTAGTAGGAAGCAGGAATCAGATCAGAAATGTAACTTCTTTCTAGTCCGATACTTGAACTCTGTTGAGCAAATTCTCTTGAGTACTCTTGAACATTTTTGAGGATTTGATCTTTTAAATCCTATTAACCAATTATGAAAGTGAATCTGGAAGCTTACACATATTGCTACTATGCTTTGATTCACATTGCTGGGTCTTGACCTGAGGAATGAGACTTACCTAGGTTGTATCCTTGCTATTCTTGTACCTTACAATGTCCCAGGTAGAGAATTCTTTCAATAAAAATGTATTTTGGTCTGACATTTTAGTGTAGAACCACAAGTTTGGCCTTAACAATAAAGTAAATGAGTGACTATATATGAGAATTTCAGAAATTACTGATTATGGTCACAAACTAGAGATTTGGTTTTATTATTATTATTATTATTATTATTTATGATTTATTTATTATTATTTATGATGATATTCCTCAATGGAAAAGTTAGGAAAAACTGGTTTTAAATGAGTGAAACATAAAATTACATTAACTCATGTTAACTATAATTAGAGGAAAGACAACTACATAACATCTTACTCATATGTGATACTATAAAAGAATGTATTATTCACATAAAAATAAAGCAGGAGAATAGATGTAAGGTTTCTATAACCATCCTCAACCATTACCAAATTGCATATTTAATTTGTTGTACACAAATATATACGTTCTCTATTTTCCTTCCTTATATTTTATGTTCTGCTTCTATTTATTTAAAAAGAAAAATACTAAATTTAAAAATAACCCAGTGATTGGAGAGATAGAACAATGGATTGACTGTTTGTATGCATGTGAATGACATGGATTTGATTCTCAGCACCCCATTCAGACCCCTGAGAACCAGCAGCAAACAAAGTCAGGAGTTAACACAATCATCATCTGCTGTGGCATAAACCCAAAAATAAATAAACAATTTAAACTTATTAAGAAAACATTAACTATGGGGCCAGAGTATTAGCACAGTTAGGGTGTTTGCATGAGACTGATCCAGGATGAAGACATGTTCGATCCCTGGCATCTCATATATTCCCCCAAGCCAGGAGCGATTTCTGAGTACAGAGCCAGGAGTAACCCCTGAGCACTGCATGGCGTGATCCAAAAAACAAACAAATAAAACAACTACAATAACAAAAAGAAATTTTCATTAACACAAAATAAATATATATCTCAAAATTAGTATGCTAACTTAGTTATCTTGAACAGGGGCTGGAGAGATAGCATGGAAGTAAGGCATTTGCCTTGCATGCAGAAGGACGGTAGTTTGAATCCCGGTATCCCATATGGTCCTCCAAGCCTGTCAGGAGCAATTTCTGAGCAGAGACCCAGGAGTAACCCCTGAGCCTGCTGGTGTGACCCAAAACAAAACAAAACAAAATTATCTTGAACATATTTATGCTAGGATTTGAATATAAAAGTTAATGTATCTATTTAAAACTTAACCAACATATATTCTTATAGTTCATTAAAAATATTCTGTATGTCAATAAGATTTGAGTTCTTTGTCATCATTTAATCTTAAATTTTGTCAAATCTCTTTATTCATAAAATATATTGTTTTTAAGTTGAATTATCATGTTGTATCTAAATCTTCCTTGTATGAAATGATTAACTTAAAATGTTATAATACAATTTCCACTAACTGGTTGAATTTAGTATTCTCAATACTATTAATTGAAAATACAAAAATTTCGGGGCCAGAGCAGTGGTGCAGGTGGTAGGGCATTTGCCTTATATGTGCTAAACTAGATCAGACTGCATTTCGATTCCCCAGCATCCCATATGGTTATAAAGATTATAAAATAAATTCAAATTATTTAAATTTTTCAGTTTTTAGTTATTTACAAAATATGTTCCAATTAGGGGCCAGAACAATTCGCAGGGGTAGAACATTTGCTTTGCATGTGGCTGGTTTCGATCCCCGGCATCCCATTTGTTCCCTCGAACTGGGGCAATTTCTGTGCGCATAGCCAGGAGTAAACCCTGAGCATCACCAGGTGTGGCCCAAAAATGAAAAACAAAGTACAAAATTTTCCCCAAATATCTTAATCTCTAAATAATGTGGCCTTAGGTTTTCACTACATGAATTATTGACAAGTTTAATTATTTTGCCTTTATAAAATAATCAGAAGAACCAAACTAAAAGTACTAAAAATAATGGAGATAAAGGAAAGAATCAAAAAGTCAAGAAAAGCAAAAGCAGAAGTCATGTGCTATATGCAGTTGTATTACCATGCAGTCCTAAGGAAGATATGTTACTTACTTTTACAAATAAATGGGAATATCATAAGGTAGAAAGCATGCAAATTTCAAAAGGTTAGTAGGTGGTAGAATCAAAATATTAACAGGATATTTTACCTTAAGTCATTGGTTCCAAGAATGACTAATAAACTTCAAATTTCAAATAGTTTTTGGTATATATATATATTGGAGCAAGAAGGAAGTAGGGAATTTAAATATCTTTTCTACATTGAGTTTTTGGGCTCAAGGGTATATACCAACATGAGAATTTGCTGCGTCAAAAGGAACCTCAGTTCCTAGTTCTTTGAGGCACATCCATATTGTTTCTTAAAAGGCCTAAACAGTCAACATTTGCATCGGCAATAAATGAGGGTCCCTTTTTTCCTTTATAACCTTCAACACTGATTGCTTTTGTCCTTTTGATGTGCCAGTGTCTTTGGAGTGAGGTGATAATTCATTATTGTTTTGATTGTATTTCCCTGATGATGAGCTATGCAGAGCATTATGCCTTTCAGTCATTTGTATTTTTCTTTGAAGAAATATCTATTCATCTATTCTTCTCATAATTTGTATGTTTGTATTTTTTCTTGTAAAGTTATAACAGTGATTTATATATGTTGGATATTAATGCTTTATTAGATAAGTGATGGATAAATATTTCCCCCTAGTTGTGGGGTGAATTTGTATTTTTGTCTTCCCTTCCTTTGATGTATAGTATTTACATTTACTATAGTCTCTTTGCCATCATTTCTGTTTCCTTGGCCAGTGATGTTGACTGTTAAAGATGCCTCTGGCTTCAATGTCAAGGAGAGTTTTGCCTGTATTTCCTCAATCAAACTTATGGATTAAGATCTGATATTGAGGTATTTAATCCGTCGCCACTGATTGGGTGTGGGGCACTAACACAGGAAAGAGAACAGCACAACAATGCTAGAAGGAATTTCACTCTGCAGCAGGAGGGGAGATTGAAAAGTGATAAAGTATTGTGCGCAAAGCCCTAGAAGTAATAGGCAAAGCAAATGCTAAAATTTATTTTTTAAAAGTACCTGGTATGTAAGGGTCATAGTGGTGGTGCTAGCCTAAGATGGAGCACAGTTGTATCCCCCAGTGTCCCATATGGTCCCCCACCAACCAGTCAAACAAAAAAAAGTACCTAGTATAAAAACAGTGCAGTCAGTGAGTGGGAGAGAAACTGGGTACAGTGGTGAAGGGGAGTGACCATTGGCAAAGTGATAAGTGACTGGTGTTTGATGTGGTAACATCGTATAACATGAATTACTATAATTCAGGCTGACTATTTAAAGAAGATGCAGATAATTCATTTTAGAAAGATATGTCCTTGGAAATGGTCAAAATATACATAGCTACGTATATATAGCTATATCTAGTGATAAGGTTCTATTTTATTTTGATTCTTTTCTGCTTTCTGTTTCTAGCCTTTAGTTTTTTACTACAACTGAGAACTCAGGATATTAATAGTCACTATTTTGAGCAAATTTATCTGCTGGATTTTGAGAAATCATTCTAGAACATAGGGGACTACCAACAATCAGAGTACTAATTTAGATATCACTGCCTATTATTGACTGACCAAACACTGTTCATTGGTTAGGTAAACAATGAATGGAAGCAAAATTATATAAGCACTAACAAGTAATTAATATTGTATTACTTTATTGTAATATATCCTCCATTTGTAATAAAATATGATCGGTTATTAAGTCAAGTTTTGTTTTATAAAATAAGTTTAGAAAGGTTTTAATACCTAACCGCAATATGTCTACATTTGACTTGAAGACTGAATCCACTAACACTGCTAAGTTGAGTATGTATCTGGTATAGTCAGAATAATTATGTTCAATTTTCCTTAGTAATGTCTGCAAGGACTTCAAAGGATTTCTAAAAGAAATTACATTATTGCTTGTGGGCAATTGACTAGAGAGGGTAATTGAATCTTCAAGCCCTTTTCAAAAGGATACTACCTTGGAGGTTACCTTCAACTAGCTATATTCTTTCTGTAGGTACAGAGCTGCTTATAATTCCCAATTATCCATTACTTAGTCACTAATATTTCAAGAAAATAAGGGCTATTTCCTCTTGCCAATACAAATCTAAGTGTCTAAGAATTGACTTATAATGAATTTCTAACCAATTTCACATTTTATTGTACTTTGTTTTTATGTACATTAATTTATGTGCCTTCCTCAGTAAACTGTTCACTTTCAGTTTCATACTTTGGTTCAGAAATCTAGAACCCAACCAAAGTGGTTTTCATTAATCAGGGATTTCTGACTATCTTTAATAATACAAAATAGATTGTTGTTGACAGACTGTGAATATTAATTCTTTATATATAAAAACATTAATAGTACCATAAAATTATACATACATATATATTTAGTGTTCTAGCAAATGACCTTAATTAGATGCCTCATTTAATTCCCATATCTAAAATGTCTAAAAGGCCGAGATTAACGCTGCACAATTAGTTGTACTGTCCCTGATAACAAATCAGTAGTGCCTATTAGACTGAGAAACCCCAGAGTACTTTCAGTTCTTCTACTCAATTCCTAGCTTTGACCCATGCCCTCTCTTTCTGGGTTAGACTCAAACTATTTTATTTATGTCTACTTCTTGTGATTGGCTCTAAACACTTTTTAAATTTTATTTTATCAAAACAATTGTGATCTATAGAGTCCTTCATAGTTTAAATTCAGATATAGAAAGTCAGGGCCTTTCCTGCCACCAGTGTCAACTTCCCTCCATCAATGAACCCAGAATGCATCCTATACTATACCATTTGCCCCCTGACTGCCAGTATTACTGGTCCCTTTATGTTTAGATGGTTAAATTTAGGTCCTTTAATTCTATTATTGTTAACTTTGGCTTGGATATTTAGTTCTGCCCTTATTTATTTTTCTGCCACTGCATCTGAGGCCACTTGGCCCTTGGCTTACAGCCATTCTTTATTCCTCTCTTCTTAGTTTTATAGAAAAATGTGGGAATATGTGGTAAAATAAAGTAATCCATGTACTAAGGTTCTATGAAAAATGTGGGGGTCCCAATTTTAAAGATAAAGAGATAAAAAATACAGTCAAAAGATGTGTGTGGCAGATTTGTTTTAAAGACAACTCATTCTCTTACCAGATTGGCTACTATATCTCTAGATCACTCAGTTCCCTGAATATTACTTTGTAAGAGAGTAGAAACTTCTTGCCCAAACGAGCTCACTATCATTTTTGGGAATGGGGTTGAGGACACCCATCAGTGCTCAGGGATTACTCCTGTCTCTGCACTCAGAAATTAATCCTGGCAGGCTTGGAGGACCATATGGGATACTGCGGAAAGAATTTAGGTCAGCTGCATGCAAGGCAAAGGCCTCTGGCCCTATAGTGTACTAACTTTTAATACACTTAAATTCTCTCTGACCTCAATTATCTTATTTTCATGGAAAATCCTATTTACATCCATCCAGCCCTTAATTTAAATTCTTAAATCTTAAATCTTAAGCCCTTAATTTAAGCTCTTCTCTCTTATTTTTATGCTATCAATGAATAAATGTATATGTATATTTTATATGCATATGTTTATATATTTACATATGTATATACATGTGTATATATTTACATATATTTACATGGGTATATGTATATATTCAATATTAATATATTATAAGCATGCCAATACATAACATATTGTATATACATATATGTATGTAAATATATATGTATATTAATGACCACAGTTCATTTATATATAAATATATTATATAGTATATACCATATATTATAAATTATATATATTTTTCTGTTCTTTAGACACATTTTATTTTTTGTTTTATTTTGTTTTTGTTTTTTGGTTTTTTTTTTTTGGTTTTTGGGTCACACCGGCAGTGCTCAGGGGTTACTCCTGGCTCCATGCTCAGAAATTGCTCCTGACAGGCACGGGGGACCATATGGGGCACCGGGATTCGAACCGATGACCTTTTGCATGAAAGGCAAACGCCTTACCTCCATGCTATCTCCCGGGCCCCATAGACACATTTTAATACATTATGACATGATTTTAGGAATTTGCATGTGGCAAGATACTCTTAAGGAATGCAGACATTTACCTTTCTGAATTTATATTGCATTTAGATAAAATACAAGACATAGCCATTAAAATAATAAATCATTTTTAATTGTTTGCTTCTGAATTTCAAGGAAGAATGATTTAGGCTTATTGTACTCATTGTACAGTTTGCTCAAAAAATAAGTTTATTCAATACTAAGTGTCCAGGTATGAAAAGTGATATTCATGAAAATAGCTAGCTTAAAGGATTTTTTCAATTTTGTTTAATATTTACTTTTTATTTTATTTTTATTTTCATTTTAGCAATGATCAGGTAACTGTGAGAGCAAAAAGAAATAGTGTCTTCTCATTCACTGGATGGTAAAGTTGAGAGCAACCTGATGAAGAGCTGAGCTAAATTGCAGGAACCATAAAGTTCAATTCCACCCAGCTCTGCTGTACAGCTTGTAAACAAATTATAGTCCATCATAATTTGTTCTCTGATGTATTAGAGATTTAATGTTTATAATTGCATATAAAATGATTATCATATAAATATTAGATTGTTAATTTATATAAGGAAGTTTTAAAGGATGCCATTTTATAAAGATATTAATGTTAACAATTATTTTCCACTTGTCTGCTTAAAAATTCTCCATTATGGGGCCGGGGGGTGGTGCTGGAGGTAAGGTGCCTGCCTTGCCTGTGCTAACCTAGGACGGACCGCGGTTCGATACCCGGGTTCCCCATATGGTCCCCCGTGCCTGCCAGGAGCGACTTCTGAGCGAATAGCCAGGAGTAACCCCTGGGCGTCACTGGGTGTGACCCAAAAAACAAAACAAAACAAAAATCTCCATTAAGTAACATTACCTTAGAGAAAATAGATTGTGTATGTGTGACAAAGCATCTTTTGGGAGGGTGTCTATTATAAAATAAACATTAGAACAATTATTTATTGCATTTGTACTACAGTTAAGGTAGACAAAGAGTTTTATTTACTAATTGCAAGTTAAACTAGAATTATAAAATATAAAAGATATAGAATGCTCTTGTCCATATTGAAATAAACAAAATATGAATAGTGAAACATTCACATGATATTTTCACTGAGGACATTGTAAATAATTTTGATGCTTTCTCCCAAAGGAAATAATTAAATAAAATGATTAATTATAGCTCCCTGATCTTAGAATAACCAAACTTTATAATGTATAATTCTTGTAATTATGAAATAATATGAAATAAATTTATGCATGTTTATGACCATGTTTTTATTCTGAAATTTGAGATCTCCTTATTCCAGTAAAACAAAGCTGAATGCAATAAAATAAAAAGTTGTTCTATGCAGTTTTCCCATATAAAGTATTCCATGAACGATAAAATAAAATATCATATCTAGAATAATTTTTTCCTCTCAGATTTAAGGATCAAATATTGACTTTTTTGAGCAGTATTTTGGGGCAAAATTCTAGGGATTTAACTGGGTTGGCTTCATGCAAGGTTAGTAAGATAACCCATTTATTATATGTAGAGTTCTTACCAACATTTATTTAAAAATCTGAGACAAATTTATCCAGACAGTAGTGATCACAAGTAATACAAATGACCTCTACCCTCTGTGAACTAATCTTTGGTTTAAATTATTAAGAGAAAATCCAAATATAAAGTTATCAAGATATTTATTATTTTGCATGATCAATTTATAGTTGCCCTCATATTTATCTATGTAATTATAGCAGTAATTTGCCAGAAAATAAATTTTTATAACCTGGAGATTAGCATAAAATATCAGCAGACATTCATTATTAAGTTTTTTTTAAATGTGAGCCCTCCTTCAACTTTATTATCTGTGACAAATGTTAAGAATTCAGATCATTTGTTTCACGTGACTGACTGATGATTACTTGCATATTCTAATAGAACAGAAATGATATTTTTAGGAACACCATCTATGCTCAGTAACACTCAAAGAAAATTGCCAAAATAATCAATTTTATCTCCAATTCTTCTGAAGTATCAAAATTGCAAATTAATTAGTACTCTTTAAACTTTCACACACCATGACCACTAGCATTCATATGATTATATAAGATATAAAGTTTTTTCTCAAAAGCTCACTCTAGCAGCTCGCAGTTTTCTTCAGAATAAGCAGTTCTATTTGTGTAAATTCTGCTATCTAAAGAATTAGAAAGAAAAATAGAACCTTCTGCCTGACAACACTTAATTTTGACCATTCAATTGGTTTTAGACACCATAACTAAATTCTTTTTATTTATTTAATTTTTTTTTTTTTTGGTTTTTGGGTCACACCCAACAGCACTCAGGGGGCTACTACTGGCTCTACACTCTGAAATTGCTCCTACCAGGCTCGGGAGACCATATGGGATGCTGGGATTTGAACCACCGTCCTTCTGCTTGCAAGGCAAACGCCTTACCTCCATGCTATCTCTCCGACCCCCATAGCTGTATTCTTTTAAGATCCTTATTTTTGATATTAAATTTTAAGATATAGGGGCCGAAGAGTTAGCACAGCGGTAGTGTGTTTGCCTTAGAGGCAGAAGATGGTGGTTACAATCCCGACATCCCATATTCCCCCGAGCCTGCCAGGGGCAATTTCTGAGTGTAAAGCCAGGAGTAATCCCTGAGCGCTGCTGGGTGTCACCCCAAAATCAAAACAAAACAAAAAAATTTAAGATATAAATTAATGGGTTTTCATTTATAACCACTCAAAAATTTTATTTTAAAAGAAAACAATGACAATAATAAAAGTAAGGATAAAAGAGAAAGGGTGTTTTCAAGTTTTAGTATTTAGCATCAGTTCAGTGCTCACTCCTTGCTCTGTGTTTAGGGATCACTCCAGCCCATGCTTGAGGTACCATATGTGAAACTGGGGGTTCAACCAGAGTTGACATCTGTAGGGAAAGCACCTTAATCCCTGTAATATATCTCTGCTCCTTCCTCTACTATCTATTTTTATAAATATAATTTTATTGAAGAATAGCTATATCTATTCATTTACAGATTGTCTGTGGTTGCTTTTTCACTAGATGGAAAAATTAAATTGCATCAGAGACTGTATTGTCCTCTAAAAAGATAAAATTTAAGATGCCTTAAAGAGGGACTGGAGCAATAGCACAGTAGTAGGGTGTTTGCCTTGCAAGTGACCGACCCAGGATGGACCTGAGTTCAATTCCTGGAATCCCTAAGGCCCCCTGAGCCTGCCAGGAGCGATTTATGAGCACAGAGCCAGGAGTAACCCCTGAGCAGAGCCTGGTTGTGGCCCCCAAACAAACAACAAAAAGATGCCTTAAAGAAAAATTATTCTGGTCTAGGAAATTAAATTATAAAACTATCCTGTAAAAGAGGATAATAATAATAATAACAACAACAACAACAACGGTCATTCAATGTGTATCTAAAAAGAAAACTGACATTTTATTTATAGTCTACCTAAATAGACAATGTCACTTGTAGATGATTCAAAGGCTATTCGGTTTTCATCTTGTTAAAATCAAGAATCTAAGACTTGTATTTTATTTTTGTATTTTGTTTAATAAAGAAAAAGTTATTGTGGAGTGAATGTCTATGAAATATTGGATCATATTCTCTAAATTTTGTTCTCCAAGATAGAGAAAATGAGAAAAAATGCATTATCATCAAGCTACAATACATATAACATAGAGGAGAAAGGAGAAGTGATAGACTGAATAATAATTCTTCTGAAGCTCTCTTACTTTGGAAAGAAATAGTTGTCAATGCCTCTGCATTTTCTCAACATATTATACCATGCTGCACAAAGGCAGTATTTGTCTTTGGTCTGTGGACCTAAGATATTCAGTACAGATGGACCTTTTTCAGTACGGGTAATAATAAGGTGGTCAGTCATGCAACCCAAAGATCGAGTTTAAAGTAAAAACTAAAGAAGAATTCCCAGCATGATAACATTTCATTTTATGTAAACCTCCATCAGTCAGGCTCCTTTACTTGTCACAGGAGAATACAAACTTGACAGGAAAGATACAAACAAGTAAAGGGGGAGTCTCATGCCATAGTAAAGGGGCAAATAGAAACACTAGAACAAACCTATTAGTTGACCTAAAAGAATAGGAGGGGAACCCTATTATATGATCAGCATATAATTTCTATCATATTCTTTAAAATGAAATCACATGTTCAATCTGTAGTTCAGCAAAAGGCCATGGTACCATATTACCTTAACAGGAGAAGATATAGTTTCTTTTGACATACATAGATGCCTCTCTAAAATAATTAAAATATTAAATATAGAATTTCATAGTTTTGATATTTATCAACTAGAATATTAAATTATTTTAAATAAAATTTCTCCTTGTTCTTTCATTTGGATGGGAAGATGGTGACTTTGCTGATTCAAAGTCTTCAAAATTTATGAAGAGTTGCATTAGCAGATTCTCTCGATGAATACGAGGCTCAGAGCTTCTTATACAATCTGTATGCTAGTGCTTGGTAGTACAGAAAGAAAATATGATTCAAACCTCTAGTGTGGGTTTTTTGTGTAGTGCTACTCTTTATTTTCCTCTCCCCTATAGTACAGCAAGAAGTTGAGTTATATTAAGGGACTCTAATTTGAGGACATTTCTTTAACATTTAAAAATTATCATTTATCTTTTACTGATACTTGTGTTTTGATCAAAAATCTTTTAAAGGTTTTAGTAGAAGTCTGTACCTTTTGGTCAATCAGGTAATTCCAGAGAAATATAAGGACTAACATGAAAGAAAATACAGGTAACTAAGGTAATGTTAGTTTAAAGACTGTAGACTTTGAAAATTAGAAAGTGTAGGAAATTCTTTTGAATGACTTGAAATGCTGCAATTAAGATTTATTTTCCAATTTTATGAACATATCAGATTTATCAGTATTGCCCAAATAGAATGATACACATCCTTGAAAAGGCATTAGTATTATTCAGGGGTAGGGTAGTAGTAATCTTTTACACAATCTTTTGCGTGGAACATTTTCTACTTATTTATTTTAAGAACATTTCCAGAGGGACACAGTGATTTTTTTTTTCTGGTAAAGGGGCAAGAAGTAAAATATATTTGGGAACCTCTGCTCTAGATTTCACTTTACTGTCCCTACACATAATTCATTAGTATGTTCTGATTATAGGTAACAGACTGATCACATTTCTTGATGTAAAATTCTTTGTTTACCTCAGTTACAATTAAGTTGCAAGACCAATAACAATAACAAGTCAATAGGAGCACATATAACCTTTGGATTTTCATATATACACACTAATGTGTGTGTATATATATGACGTATATATGATATGTGGGTTTTATTCATAGCTCTGTGCTCAGAGATAATTCCTAGCATGGCTCAGGGGCTCATATGTGGTGCCAGCTGTGTGCAAGACAAATACTCCACCCATTGTTCTCTATCGCCAACCCTGAGACTTATATTCATTCACACATTCCAGCATTCTCATTACCATTTTTTCTTAGTCTGTTTCCAAACAAAATTATCAGATGGCTTAAAGAACAAAAGTTATATATTCTCAAGGATCCTAGACCAAGATTAGAGTGTTGGTATAGTCAAGTCCTGATGAAAATTCTCTTCCTAGAGAACAGGTATATAATATAGGGAACAAAGTGTGTTTGCCCTATATGAAGCCCATGTAACTTAACATACAGTGCCATATATGGTCCCCTAATTACCAAAGTGCATGATCCTGATCCCCCAAATGAAAACAAAGTGACTTTTTGTTTCAAATTATTAAGAACTTCAAGGTTGTAATGCAACACATTAATCCAAATATGAATGAAAGGAAAAGCTTTATTATTTACTTAAAATTTCCAAATTAGCCAGATTGATAATACTAGAAAGAAAGCTGGTGGAAAAAGCATGGCATATTTTTGAAATTTTGTTTTGTTTTTTTGGGATCACACACAGTGGTATTTAGAGCTAGTGTTCAGGAAACCATATGTGTTGCATGGGATCACACTAGGGTTTGCTGCATGCAAGCTCAGGTGTGTTATCTTCTGTACTAACTCTACAAGCCAGGGATGGAGTAATTGATGAAGAATCTTGATGATGGATAGTGCCAATGATTGCATAGCAATATAAATGTACTTATTGCCAATAATTATATGTGTAAATATGATTGAAATAGTAATTTTAATGCTAAATCTATTTTAGCACAATAAACTAGCCAGCATGGGAGCTTTAAGACTGCTGGGAGGTGTGCCTAATAAATTTAGCCCATATATGTAATATGCTAAAGAATTTCTGATAAATTATTTTATCTGGGAATACCAGAGGCATGTATGTGTTTTATTGAGACTGATGGTAGGTGAGAACTGGAACACAAGATTCAGACTAGGTTTATTAGCAATTTGTTTTTGTCTACCTAGCCAGGTTTGCCCTTCTTTAATAATGCATATGTTTTATTCAGGTATATGTCCTTTGAGCAAAGTAATCCTATTGCTAATTCAGTTTAAATGTTTAGTCTATGAAAACATGGAGCCAGAGCAGTGCGGCAGAGTGGTAAGGTGTCTGCCTTGCCAGCGGTACCCTGGGATGGACCTTTGTTCGATCCCTCGGCATCCCATATGGGCCCAAACCAGGAGCGATTTCTGAGTGCATAGACAGGAGTAACCCCTGAGCATCACCGGGTGTGCCCCCCCCACAGATAAAGTAAAAACATAAAAATAAATTATAAGGCTATGAAAACAGAGTGATATTCAAAGTAATCCCATTGCCAGTCCTGAGGTGAGTCCCACATTCCTCCTCCTGAGTTTACTTCCCTTGAATTCTTGAAAACACATGTAATCATTCATGTTCCAGGATTAGTCCTGGAAATTTCTTAATTCCCCAAAGTCAACTCCTTTTATATCACCTATAAAAGTCATCATATTTATTTATATTACCCTGATATTTCTCTAATTTCTGGTGAATTATTGCTGTCCTTCCATATGCATATTGCTTATATTCTGTGTCTCAGGGGTTTTCTCAAGAATAATTAGTAGCCCCTTGTGCATTCACAATGACAATTTCTGCAATTTATCACTTGGGAATAGCATCTGTTACTTTGCTTTACAAAGTTCAGATGAAAATGGTTTACATTTTCATGCAAGTAATAAAGTGAAATGCTAAAAACATCAATTAAATTCTCTGGGTAATTGAATCTAATACAAATCTAAAAGGTTTAATATCTACTATTTAATATTGGCATATTTCATAATTTTAATAACTTTTAGCCAATAATATATAAGATTTTGAGCACCAAAATATCAATACACTTTATTTCTATTCATATTTACATAGTATTGTATTGATATATTAAAATTAATTTATACATTAATATTATCACAAAAGAGCTATATAAAATAGAATATTTTAATTCATTAATTATAGTAACATTTATCTGGATATAGTTTTTTCTTATTTATCAATTTAGGTTAATTTTATAACTAAATGTATTTTCTGTATAAAGTATTATACAAAGTGCTAAAGAGCCTAATCTCTTGCACCAAGTTTGAACAGGGCCTCCTTTTCAGCCTTCCTTCAGCCTCCTTCTGGGTTCCAGTGCCATAACTGTTCATTTGTCTTTGGGGCCAGCCAGGTTTGTGTCGGGGAGAGAATAGGGACCCACACTTCTAAATCCCTTCCACCAGACACAAACGGGGCTGTCTCTGGCTATTTTTCCCCTGCCTCCTCCTGGGTTGCAGAGCCATTGGTTACTCTTTGTTCCCTGTGGACAGTCAGGCCTGTGTCTGGAACCCACTTTCTTCCCAATAGTCCTCCTTTTCTGAAGCTGCATGGACACTAGTGCATCCTGCGAATGTATATGATAGACATCTTGGCAGATTGGACTAGCACTTCTTTATCTTAGGAAATATACAACTCAAAGACCTGCTGAACAAATCAATAAACTAGTATGAAATATTTTTATCATACTTAAGGCAATTTTACTAGTTTAGAAAAATAACCTCATATACTATGAACCACATTTTATACAATTCTTAAACACCCTGATACTCCAACGCTCCAAACCACTAAATGCAAAGATCAATGGCGAAGCTGAAGAAGACATCCACTGTGGGGAATATGGAGACAAATTCTAGCAAATTGCGCTTTTTTTCTGTCTATGCAGCCCCCAAATGTTAAAAGGGATCAAGAAAGCCTAGGACCAATGAACACCCAAGGTCAAGATTAGGACTATTATTATTATTTTTTTTTTACTAATTTAGGGCTTTAGTTTACTAGCTAGATTGTATATTTGGTAAATAGTGCAAAGTAATAAGCAGACTCCTTCTCGATCTATGATGTTGCCCATTGAAATAAATTCTCCACATAGAGCTAATTTTTTAGTATCACTGATCACTGATGTTGAGTTGGAGCAATATAGTACAGAACAGGTGTTTGTTTACCTTACATATGACTGATGCAGATTCTATCCCTAGATTCTTATATGATCCCTGAGTGCCACCAGAAATGATCCTTGAGTATAAAACCAGGACTAAGAGTGAGTACCATTGGGTGTGGCTCCAAAACCATAAAAGGAAAAAATCTGCTGTTGTCATCCTCCTGCATAAAAAAGTCAGATCAAACTAAGTTAAAAAAAATTAAACTAGAATGTCTCCTCATTGTCTAAATTGGTAGTTTCCAAAGCACAAACCACAAGGGTGATAAAGACACTCAGACAAACTATTTGAAGAACTTATCAGAAAAAAAAGAACTTAGTACTTTTAACTATAGTTGAATTAATTGTCTTATTGACTTGTAATTATGTAATAATATATTTGATACATGTATCTATGGATATATCTATTATATAAGAACCACTCATAAATTTTCAAATGCTTCTCCTATGGTACATACATCTATTAGAGTGTTTAGCTGTAATTACATTTCAACTTTATTTTTAGCACATACTGACACATTGTAATTAAAATAGAATTACAAACTATATTATTTTATTTTATCCAGATTCATATCTCATATCTTCACACAAAAGTCACTTTAAAGTGGATAAGAGACATTGAGATCTCACCAGGAATTTTTCTTTTTTTCATTTCTAATAATATATTTATTTAAGCACCATCATTATAAACATATTCATAGGTTTATTTTAGTTATAAAATGTAAACCTCCTAAGGTGTTTGCCTTTCATGCAAAAGGTCATCGGTTCGAATCCCGATGAGCCTTATGGTCCCCCGTGCCTGCCAGGAGCAATTTCTGAGCATGGAGCCAGGAGTAACCCCTGAGCACTGCCGGGTGTGACCCCAAAACCAAAAAAAAAATAAATAAAAATGTAAACCTCACTTCATCAGCATGACTTTTCCATCAATGTCTCCCAACTCCCTCTTCTTCCCATGCCCACCTTGTTTTCAACAGGCTTTCTGTTTTTTTTT
>PVKC010017953.1:0-19960 GCA_004027635.1 Crocidura indochinensis
GCTTAATGGGATCATATGGGACGCCGTGTGATCGCACCGTGGTCCTTCCTTGGCTAGCGCTTGCAAGGCAGACACCTTACCTCTAGCGCCACCTCGCCAGCTCCTACACTTTTCTTCTTAAGCTGTTTCTTTTGCTATTTATCTAAACCCTTTCACTGGACAGTATATTGCCATTATAATTGTTTTATTTATTTTTTGTGGGAAAGTTATCTATTTCCTAATATAAAATATGAAAATTTAGATCTTTTACCATACTTTCTCCAGTTAAAAATATACAATTTCTGTTTCATTCTTTCTAATTAGTTATGCAATAATTTTGTTGAAAACGTTCAATTTGACATTGTTATCACAGTATACTGACTGCACAGCAGCAGAGCTATTTTGTAAACATTACCTTTTACCTTTCTTGGATGTTTTGTTTTTTATAAATTAACAACTGCTTATTATATGAAGAGATTGGAGAGATAGTACAGCAGGTAGGGCACTACCCTTGCATGAGACTGACCTTTGATCATTGTTTGGTGTCCCATATGATGCCCTGATTGCCTCTAGGAGTAATTCCTAAATACAGAGCCAGGAGTAATCTCAGAGAATTTTTGAGTGTGACCCCAAAATTAAACCAAAAAATAAAAGTAAAGAAGTCAATAATTGCCTTTACATGATGATATAGGTATATGCTTACAATCTAATTTTTTAAATCTTTGAATGAATATGTCACGATAAATGAATTCTCTGGGAAGTCAGCGGAGTAAATAATTACTGTTTCTTTATATTCATCACTTTCTCCTCCTAAACATTTCTCCTTCAATCTGAATCTTCTCTCACTATATTCTGAAATCTCAAGTATTCTATCAACTTTTATCTCCTCTCAATTTCATTATCCACTCTTACTATGTTTTGACTTGTTCTAATCTGGTTTTGTTCTTTATACCTATAGCCCATATGTCTTTCTAGATCTCTGTGTATTCTCTGAAAATGTTGCTTCTAATTTTTTCTCTGTCTTTCATGTGGATGCTGCACCTCTTGTGCTGAACTTCTAATTTTCTTTTTATCTCTTGTGTTTTGACAATTGGTTTGATTTCATTGACTTTCAGAGGCAATGAAATCACTTTGCCATATGAAAGATAAAAGACTAGTTCTTTTTTCCTTTTTGAGATTCTTCTTTTTAATCTGAGAGACACAGTATTTTTCTTACCATTATAAACACTTTTTCTCTTTGTTGCACAACAAGCACATTGTACAATCTGCTTTGTTCTGATGGTACGAGTTTTGGTAAATTTCTTGACCATCTCCTTGTTGACCTCAAATATAGTTCATTTTTGTTTTCTGAGGAAAACAAACAAACAAACAAATAAACATTCTCTTTGAACATTAACTTAGGTTAAAAAGGATTATATTTTCCTTTGACAGTGTTGCTTTCAAGTTGACCATATTTCTTTCAAACTATACTTATTGGATAGACAGTAGGCAGCTTATTTAAAAGGAGAAGCACAGCAAGGAAATTAACTTATTTTATGAGTTGTTCCTCTAAGTAATTTGACCCAATATGTAGCATGGGTTGACCTGATATGCTATCTGTATTTAATTGCCATTCTTGGCATTAGCATTGGAATTGTCAGTTAAAAACTTATATAACCCAAGAGGTCTGTCTTTTTATATTTGTACCTAAGATTAAGTTTTGTAATCATTTGATTATTCAGGCTTTAAACAAACTCAGCTATTAATTCTTATGTTTTTTAATTAGAAAGATTAGATGTAGAGTGATGGGAAGGCATATTTAATAGCTTCTTTGCCTAAGATCTAGCTAGATAAATTTAGATACCCATTTGACTTTCAAACAGGAATAATTTTTATATTTGTGTTTAGCAGGTCTACCTGACTTATAAATCTCAGAAAACAGTTGTTAGGGGAAAAAAAGGAATTTATTGTTATTTCATATGTTCAAAATGGTCAAATATAAAATTGGATCTCATAAAAGTAATGGAATGTAGGATTTTAATATTATCAGGATTCTTTATCCTATGGTATACTTCATCTTTTTGCTTCTAATGTCCGAATACCTGGCACATATGAGATTGCCTAGAAATTTTTGAATGAATGAATAAACCTTAAGCCAAGATAAATTCTATGAAATTTGGGGTAAAGATAATTCTAATAATCTAGTTATAGATGAATGACTTTTTAAGTAGCAGTGTTTCCTTTTACAAACCTACTAATTAGGAACACGTTGCCTTTTTATGACAAGTTTGATAACACAGGGTCTTAAAAGCTGCCAGCAGTGGGCTACCCTGCCTTTAACTTCATAGTTTGAGACCTAATTTATAAACAATTATATTTGTTCTTTGTGTTCTAATTTTCACTGGGATTCTATACCTTGATTATTTACAGAATTCTCTGTGGGTTTTAAGCATTCTTTGCAGATAATTACTTGACTAATATGCCCTTAGAGCTGGGTTAAAAAATAAATGTTAGAGAGTTTCCTTCACTTGTGTAAAATTGCAAGAATACTGTGAACAAGATGGTTAGAAATAGCTTAGTGGTCACACAGCAGAGATACCATGCCTGCACTTCTCACAGGAAATAAGGACCAAAATAGAACTGCTTCCTTTGAAGAGAAAACTTTTGTTAGGGAAAGGGGGAGTACACATACTGCTAAATGTGTCCTTTCCTGCCCTTGGTCAGAATAGAATGAGGAGTAAGTGTTCCTGTGTAAGTTAAGTCTTAGTTTATTCTATCTATATCAGAGCAAATTTCTGATTATCTTAGGAAAATTAAGATTAGTATCCCACTCTCAATTGTAATTGCATTTATTTTATGCTTAATATTTTTATAATATGTTGGATACTTTTTTATTGATTTAGACTCAATACTGAACACAGTGTATTCACTTTTTATTGACGAGTCATGAACATTGAGCAGAATCATTGTTCAGAATGAATCTCTGGACTGTTTTTCTCTTTTCTATTTTTGTGGAGTCGTGGCTGGGATGTTCGGGGTTTACTCCTGGCTCTGCACTCAATGTTCATTCCTGAAGGAACCTGGGGAACTATATAAGGTGATGAGAATCAAGTCTGTATTGGCCATTTGCAAGGCAAGTGTTGTATTTGCTTTGTTAATGCTCCAGCCCCATTTTTCTCTTACGTTTGAAAACTGAGTTTGCACATTCTATCTCCTTAGAAACCTCATCATCTCTTTGCTACTCTATTAGGCCATGTTAAATCATAATAAAATTGAAGATACAGTGAAGAATTTAGATTTATGTCCAAGTACTTGTTTGAATTTTGAAACAATGAGCATTAAGCAAATTTTGGCTTTGAAAAAGAATTCTAAATATTTTTATGACTAAGCAACTGTTTTAAACTTAGTGACTATAAAAATCTTATTAATTTTTTTTTTGGGTCACACCCGGCAGTGCTCAGGGGTTACTCCTGGCTCTATGCTCAGAAATTGCTCCTGGCAGGCACGGGGGACCATATGGGGCACCGGGATGTGAACCGATGACCTTTTGCATGAAAGGCAAACGCCTTACCTCCATGCTATCTCCCAGGCCCCTAAAAACTTATTAATTTTTTTTTTTTTGGTTTTTGGGCCACACCCGGTGATGCTCAGGGGTTACTCCTGGCTATTCGCTCAGAAGTCGCTCGTGGCAGGTATGGGGGACCATATGGGGAACCGGGGGATCGAACCGCGGTCCGACCTAGGTTAGCGCAGGCACCTTACCTGCAGCGCCACTGCCCGGCCCCAAAACTTATTAATTTTTATGCATATTGATTTTTGTCTTTTTGCTACTGACCACTTTTTCTCAAATTCATTCAAGATAAGAGTTGGCATCTTTACTTTCAGTAGAAGATCATTAATTGCAGTGCTTGTCATTTTATTACTCAATGTGTACACATTTAAACATATATATTTTATTACTATTGATGTAACATAATTGTAATAGTGTTAATGTTTATATTTTCAGTGTACCAAACATAACTGCACCATAGCTTTCACCATCAAGGTGCTTCATTGTCCTCAAATCACTTTTAGCCAGCATCTTTCTTCCCTGCCTTCCACTTCCATCTTGGTAACCTCAGTTCTTTATCTAGAGTCCAAGAATTTGTTTGCATTGGATACTGTTAATTCTATGCTGTTTCTTTATATGACTCATATCAATGATATAATTTGGCATTTATATTTCTTCTGACTTATTTTACTTAACTTGACACTTCTAGTTTTATTGAAGTTATAACAAAACATGGTATTTCATCTTTATTTACAGCTGAGTAGTATATATATATACACCATGATTTTTGGGGGGGATTCTCACCCAGTGGTATTCTTGGCTCTGTGCTTAGAAGTTGCTCCTGCCTGGCTCGGGGGACCAGAGGGGATGCTGGAATTGAACTGGGTCTACCCTCTATTGGCCACATGCAAGGCAAATGCCCTACCACTGTGCTATTGCTCCAACCCCATACCATGAAATCTTTATCCTCTCACCTGTCATTGGGTATTTGGATTGAATCCAGATCTGACTCTTGTAAATAACACTGCAATGAATATTTAAACAAAGGTGTATTTAAATCTTTTAAATTTATGTTTCTGTGTTCTTGGAATAGAAGTCAAGGAGTCATTTATCTTTTTTTAAATCCTTGCCACCAAATATATTAAAATATTTAATCACAATGGTTATTAATAATACATTTACTTATTTTTCAATTTATTTAGTATCTGCTCTTTTTTTAGACTTTACTCTATGCCTTAAATGGTATAAAGAAAAATTAGTAAACGTTTCCACATGGTTAACATTACATAGAAAAAATGAACATATACATAGCTGCATAATCTTCTGAATTTGTGCTATATAAAAACATTAATTATGGTTCAGAAGACAGTTATAAGATATTCTTCCAGTTTTCAGTGTTATTCTAGATTTCTTCTATATCACTCATGTTTCTTAATAATACTGATTAGACAAAAATAAACCCTATAATTTTCTTCAAAGGTTTGGAGTTTATTGGTCTTTTTTTCCTCCTTTTATGGTCTGTTGAACTATGATTGTCATGTGACAGAAAACATATTTAATGTGTATAATTTAATTTTTTATTGTATATGTTTGGGAGCCATAACCACAATAAAGATAACAGATGCTTCTATATCATAGATATGTATTTCATCTAATACATCTCTCAGATTGCTTTGAAACTCTCCCTCCTACCTACCCACTGTCATACATCTTCACTAGCATTTGTTTCTGGTTATGTTTCTATATAACTTATTTTCTAGAATTTTCTATTCATTAAATCACCTAGCATATAGTCTTTTTAATTGTTTTTATTTTCTCAGCATAGTTATTTTGAGATCTTTCGTGTAATTATATACATAATTTTTATTTACTAGAATTATTGGAAAGTTCGCTGTAAAAACATATTTGAGCCCCCAAACATGAAGACTGATATGTATGAAATCTTTTTTAAAAGATCTATTTGCGGGCCCGGGAGATAGCATGGAGGTAAGGCGTTTACCTTTCATGCAAAAGGTCATCGGTTCAAATCCCGTTGCCCCATATGGTCCCCCGTGACTGCCAGGAGCAATTTCTGAGCATGGAGCCAGGAGTAACCCCTGAGCACTGCCGGGTGTGACCCAAAAACAAAAGCAAAACAAAAAAAAGAAAAAGATCTATTTGCTTTTTTTTTTTTTTTTTTTTTTTTGGGTTTTTGGGTTTTTGGGTCAAACCCGGCAGTGCTCAGGGGTTACTCCTGGCTCCATGCTCAGAAATTGCTCCTGGCAGGCACGGGGGACCATATGGGGCACCGGGATTCGAACTGATGACCTTTTGCATGAAAGGCAAACGCCTTACCTCCATGCTGTCTCCCGGGCCCCATATTTGCTTTTTTAACTTCTAGGAAATAATATGTACTTAGTCTGAATTCTGTCTTTAGTTTTTCCATTGTTACTTTATCCATTGTGTTAAATTACAATAAAATTAGTTAACTTTTTATTTTACATTTTAATAGGGCCTTTGTTTCTAATTTTTGATTTCTTACTACTTCTATGTTTATATTACCTACCATTTTGTCAGATTCTCCAAAAGTACATGGCAAATTCATTGGAGCACTCTGTTCTCTCACTTTCAGTCTTGAAAACTTAACATCACTAGGAAATGAGTTTCCATATAACCTGTTTATATGTAAGGAAGCCTTTGGAAAACTAAGCAAACAAAAATTTCCTTCTCATCCTGTTATTCAGTAGGTGTCTGTTTTTATAGTCAGTATCCATTTCAATGCCTAAGCAGCCTAATACACCAACTGTGTCAGAAACTGCCCTCTTGTGGCTGGTGCTATACACCGTGGATGCTTGCCTTGCAGGTGGCCAACCCATGCTTGAACCCCGGTACCCCTATGGTTCCCTGAACCTGCCAGGAGTGATCCCTGAATGCAGGACAAGGAGTATGCCCTGAGTACTTCCGGTGTGGCTCAAGGAAACAAACCAATCAAAAAACAACCCCACAACAACAATAAAAAAAAGAAACTGCCCCCCTTGAGCCATTAGAGTTAATAACCCAAATTGGATATGTGTGTCTTAAGCAATGACCATCACATCTTTAAATCTGAACTACTACGTTGCTGTCCTGTTAATTGCTCTTCTAATCCTAGCTTTACAGTTCAGCGTGGAACCTGTTTCCTGCTATATTGGCTTAAGATGTAAAGAGAACTTCCCCTGTGGCTTGCCTTTTGTGATTAGTTGGGCTTTGTTTATTCCTGCATATAATATCCCTTCCTTACTATCTTGAATGAGAAATTACTTCTGTAGTTTTAATTTTGTGTCAAAGTAGGCTTTGTAGCTCCCTTTCTTTTGTCCCAATTAGGAGAGAGGAGAATCAAGGATGAAATGTTATCTCTTTCTAGGTCATTAAGTGGTTTTTCTGGATGATAGCAAGCTACTTAGCAGGAGTGGAAAATGGAACACTCTTTCCTTTCAGCTTTTAGATCACAGAATTTCTTCTGTCCAGATTCTTATTATGGGTCTAATCACAATCAATCCTCACAACTTTCAGTCCCTGTCCAGGTCGTTTCCTTTCCTCTTTCCCTAAAACAAATCTTTTGGACAGAGCAACTCTATGCCTTGTTTGGATATTTTTTCCTACTTAGAGAAATAAAATTAATATCAGATGGCTTTTATGAAATTTTAAAGACTTTCTAAAATTTGCTTTTCCCTAACATATCCTGCAATCCAAGACGCAGTGAAACTGTTGGACCAAGATAAGTTATCAGAACCTTAATCTAGAGATATATGTCCAGATTCCTGATACTCTAGCTGCCAAGTCTTTTAACTATCAAGTTCTATAATAATAGTTAATGGTAAAGAATAGCCATTTTTGGATAAATGCCAGTTGCTTTCCTGTGCTTTCCTGCTTTCCATTTTTGTTATTTGACAATTTTAGCATGTGTTTGAGCTTTATATCTCCTTTTACTTAGCATGGAGACTATTGCCTGCTAAAGGAATTTTGCCATTGGAATTTTGAATAGTTTACTAAATGCGGACAATGTGTACATCCTGATAAGGGGTTTCCACTTCTTTCTTGCAATATTACTCAGGTCATTTTGTAAGTGTGGGAAGTCTTCATCTTACTCTCTGTATCCAAACAAAGATTCCCCAACAAAGAAGAGATCACTTTAAAAATTGCCTGTAAAAAATGATAAAAAGGTGAATTATATAAAATTTAGTTTTCTCTACATTTTTAGATCCTTCCCTCCGCCTATCTAAATTTTACTTTTTATTCAGTTCATTATGCTGCATACAGTGTTGGTATTATAAAAAGTCTCTCCATTCTGAGTCACACTCCTTGGTCTTTCTGATTGACATGAGTGGGCTTCTTACAAGACAAGAAATTTTGAATAAAGAAAGGGGGGCCTGTCTAATGAGTGTGAAACAAATGGAAATATGTTGGAAGGGACTATGGAGAAAATTTGCATAGGCACAACAACATATCCAAAATGCTGGTTTTTGGATCAGAGGTTCAGCTTAGCAGAAGAGCACTTATCTTGTATGTACCAAGACCTGAGTTCACATCTAGCACCTCAGACCAAAATAAATATGTGGAAACTGATTGGTGGGGGGAGTTGTCAGGGATGGATTTTATTGGTGAATATGGTATATCACATGTTAGCAGTAGGTGAGTAAATTGTTTTAATTGCATGTTTTTAAAAAGGCCTATTTCCCTCTTACCCCATGAAGCTAGTTGTTTGGTAGTTTTGACTGTTTACAGTATGATAACTTGATTATTGCACAGGTTTAACTAGCATGCCTTATTTTCTGATATGAAAGGTTATGTTTAATTTTTTCCCCTTCAGATCCATCTTTCCTGTACACCCCTCCTTCAGAATCATCGCCTTGGCAGAACCTCCTGTTATTGGAAGCACAACACAGCAGTGGTTGGGACCAGAATTTTTAACCATGTTCTTTTTCCATCATATGAAACCACTTGTGAAGAGTGAAGAAATCCAAGTAATTAAGGAAATGGTAAGGTCAGCTCTAGCCTGATACCTTCATCTGCTCTCTTTTTAAGATACTCAGATAACTACTAGAACAAAAGTGAATATATTTGACTTTTGCTTATCATTTATTCCCATATTTCTTTGGATATTGTTTCCCAAACTTTAACCAGCGTCCTCTATAAGAGTTGGTAAAAATCAGATTGGTGAGTCAGTAGATTCAGGACTGTACATGAAAATGAACATTTTCAAAGTTCTCAGGTGGGGCTGCTTGTCTTGAGATCCCATTTTGGGAATCATGAACCTGGGATCATGCCCTACTTTTCACATACGGGAGCCATTTTGAAATCTCTTTTTTTTTTTTGCTCATCCAAAAGTCACTATTTTAATTTTCTGTTTTAAAGAAAAATCAAATGTATTTTTATTTCTCTAAGATTTATAGAAAATAAGGGGCCAGCAAGGTGGTGCTAGAGGTAAGGCATCTGTTTTATAGCCTATCTGTCTGTAGCCTAGGAAGGACCTTGGTTTGATTCCCCCGGTGTCCCATATGGTTCCCCCCAAGCCAGAAGCGATTTCTGAGTGCATAGCCAGGAGTAACCCTTGAGCGTCAATGGGTGTGACCTCAAAACAAAAAAAAACAAAAAACCCCCAAAGCTTGTAGAAAATAAGAATTGACCTAGAGGCCACATCTCCCCAGGATTTTAATATGTCCTTTATTTGTCTGATTGTTCTCGGGTGACTTGTATATATGTAAACCTTTATTTTAGTGACTGACAACCAAATTTTGTGTTGAGCACTTTAAATTTTAGAACTCCTAAATGTAAATGGTACTAACCACATTAAATAGAATTAAAAAAAAATTAGTTTCTCAGTCTTATTTCAAGTGGTAAGTAGCCTTATGGGGTTTGGGCTAGGATATTAGATAGCACAGATAAGTAACCCTTTAGTTCATAAAATATTCTTTTGTATAGTACTGTTCTGGATGACTGCTAATAACATTTTTTATAAATGTATGATTTCTCATTGAAAGACTAGAATGAATTGTTTGATTTTAGGTCTCATTATGACAATGCTGTAGTTAAGAAAATAATCTTTAGGGGCCCGGAGAGATAGCACAGCGGCGTTTGCCTTGCAAACCGATCCAGGACCAAAGGTGGTTGGTTCGAATCCCAGCGTCCCACATCCTTGCAGCCGATCTAGGACTAAAGGTGGTTGGTTCGAATCCCAGCGTCCCACATGGTCCCCATGTCTGCCAGGGGCTATATCTGAGCAGACAGTCAGGAGTAACCCTGAGCACTGCCGGGTGTGGCCCAAAAACAAAAACAAAAACAAAAAAAAATCTTTAAATAAAGCAAATTGCTTTAATTGCTAAATCTAGTACTTACTAAATATCTATATCTTGGATAATTTGCTCAGCCATGGTCTCTTCAAGATAGCATAATAGCACTTCTCACATTCCAGAAGTGACTTAAAGAAAAATTGAAAGAAAATATGAGCTGAAGAAACTGAGACTGTAAAAATTTTTTATTCCTTTCCCTGACCAAAAAGAATCTGTTAATTACATCTGATTGGCCAGAATTACCATTGTTGTAGCATTTTTGGTTTTTTTAAAATTAGATATTTAGTTGTTGAAGTAAATATTTCTTATAACTCAAATCAATATTTAAAGTAGATTAAACTAGTTACAATTCACACCAATTAATGTACTTATGTGGGCTACTGTTCTTTTACAAACTTACGTCCTTTAGTTACCTGGTTTAAAGTTGTTTGGAAAAGGGACAGTTTGAGTCTCTATTCTTTCTGGTAAATGGTGGGATAGCTTTTGTCATGTATTAAGGCAAAGATTTAAGGTTAATACTAAATGCATTTTGCTTCAGTAAGAAATGCCTAAAATAGAGTTCAAAATTATGCTAACAAAAAAGGGAAATGGTAATAGATGGGAGCTTTTTTTTAGTCAGGTATACTATATGATAGTTTTTTTAATTGAGTTAGATTCTTTCAGATTTATCGTTATGATGGAATTCTACATGCAAAGAAATTATTTCGTTTTTATGACCAGATTCTTAAGAAGAAAGCTGGATATATGTGCTTCCTGAGAAAATGAATAAGCAAATGCACCCATGAATTAAACATGTTCCAATTAGGGACTTTGCAAAAGAAGTAATTCTAACATTATTTGTTAAGATCGGGTTGATCTCCTATCATGTAACTTCTCTTCCCTCAATTTTTTCTTTTGTCTTAAAATAGGTCCCAAATATACCTCTGGAAGCTTTAGACAAATTGTTGTCATTTACACACAAACTCAGAGAGACACAGGATCCAACAGTAAGTGTGGAATTTTTCCTGCAGAATTTTTCTTGTTGAAAAGCTTGTGCTTTATTTATTTATTTATTTATTTATTTATTTATTTATTTATTTATTGTTCAGTATTTTACAATCTATGTTAAACTGGTATTTTTTTTTAAATCCCAGACTTTTACATTTTATTTTATGTATACATTTCACTCTGTCTGTGATCTTACCATTTATGTCAGCTTCTCATGTTTAGTGTCACAGAAAACTTTTAGCTCTCTGGGAGTATTTGGTGTTCTTGGTGTTTGGCATTATAATCTCATCTATTGTACTAACTCCAACTATCTTCCTTTTTGTTAAAGGTAGATCTTCAGCTTCACCTTCCAATTTCTCTTCTTGATCCTCTGCTCTTAATCTCATTCCTATTCTGGAATGATACCTTATAAAAATGAAGTGCTCTCACTCGAACACTGCAAATCTCAGTTTTCTTGCCTGCAAAATGAAAAATTCCCATTAACTTCGGGAAGAGATTGTGATAATTCAACATGAAAATGTATTTGACTCCTGATTCGTAGATGTTTAATGTTAATTTCTTTCCATTTTCAGCTAGATGAATACAATAGGTTCACTGTAAACTCAACATTTCTTAATAACTAAATGATCTTACTCTTAAAATCTATTTCTGCTTCTTAATTTCCTGACCATTAATAATCCATTGGCTAAATTGTCTAAATAAAAAAAAATCATGATTTGTTGCTTCCCTTTATCTCTACTTTCAAGCAAATTTAGTAATTCATCAATTTAATATCTTGATTTCTTATATGTTCTCTTATCTATTGTTATAGTGCTAGCTTTCATAATCTTTCTCCCAGAATATTTTTTATTGCCTTTTACCTGCCTTCACCAAAAATTCATTTCTTATATGGCCCTCTGTTACTTTCCTGTGGCTGTTGTAAAAACACCAGAAATTGACGGTTTATAAAAGCAAAAATTTACTTTTCACTATTCTGGATGCCTAAAGTTTGGAATGGTGTCACTAAACTGATATCAAAGTGTTATTAATAGGGTTAGACTACCTCTGAAGATTGAGAATTCATTCCTTGTCATTTCCAGTTTCTTGTACTGCCATCATTTTTTGATATGTTGCCTTGCTGTTTGCTACATCCATCTTGACATCACTTTCTGTCCCGAGAATTCATGCCAAATTTTCCTCTGCATCTCTCTTAAAATGATACATGTGATTTTCATATTGTTCCAGAAGTGACTTTTTCCAAATTTATTTCCTGAAATTTTTTCCTTCTTTTTTTTTTTGTTTTTTGTTTTGGTTTTTGGGCCACACCTGGCGGTGCTCAGGGGTTACTCCTGGCTGTCAGCTCATAAATAGCTCCTGGCAGGCATGGGGGACCATATGGAACACTGGGATTCGAACCAACCACCTTTGGTCCTGGATAAGGCTGCTTGCAAGGCAAACGCCGCCGTGCTATCTCTCCAGGCCCAATTTTTTCCTTCTTAACAGGGAAAAGTTTTATTCTCTTTACCATTGTATGAGGGGTAACATACCAAGTTTGCTTTCCCAGTTTCATCTGATCGTAGCTGGTTTTCTCATTGCTTTTCTTGAGGTACCCATAGATCTAGCCATGCTTCTCATCTTGCTGCTGTCTGAGGCCTGCCTATATATACCTCAACACCTCTGCCTTAACTAATATCTAAAATCTGTGATTTCTCCATCTCCACTATCCCTCAAAGACCCTATCTATGAGATTTTCCTCAACTCCCTTAAGTATAAGTTACTTCTCTAATCTGCCTTTATGACTCTTGGCCTATCTGTGTCTAGTACTGACCATTTGCATATGTATCATAGTATATATATATTTCCCCCAAAGACTTTCCAGTTAACATGACACTGTTTGAGAACCTACTAACCAATAATCTTAATGTTGTATTTTTAATATAGGTGTCTTCCTCTGAAGCTATGAAACTCTGTCTAGGAAACCTTATGCATTCTTGAATTTTATAGTTCTTGTGAGAAATGACAAATATAAGGAATATTAACTCCTTGAACCTAGATTTTTGTTCATGCTTTTCCATTTCACAGCCTGGTACCTGGCATCTAATAAATACTTAAGAAATGTTGATGCATGAATAATTGATATGTTAAATATCAGTTTATTCACAGATTGTCCCTAGAATTTCTGATCCTGAAAACATGTTATATTTTCATTAATGATTTAATGTTTGAGAGATAAAAAAGGAATAGTTATTTTACTAGTTTCGGGTCAGAATTATAATATTTTAAAGCCAAAGTACATTGTCATTTATCATGCTAATATAAAAAATCCTTGAGGTGTGCTCTAAACTGTATCACCATGGTAACTGAGGGTATGTGCTTGTTTCCTCACTGTCTTTTATGTAAGATAAAACAGCTAGAAATGAGCAGTTATAAATATTAAATACATCAGGAATCTTAAATTTAAAGTATACTATGAAAAATAAACTGATGATAATATGAAGGTAGAGATTGTTAACCCAAACCATAATTCAATACTTAAGTGGCTCAATCCAGGAGCCTACTTTCTTTGTTTTTTTTTTCCCTACACAAGATATTATTGAAAAACATTTTGGTATTATTGAATGAAACAGTTGTTATTTATTTTTAATGTGAGAATTCCTCACTTATAATTGGAATAAAATGTGACTTCGGAATTTAGTGTTGTGTTCAGAATGAGATAAGAATGTTGTACCTTCGAAAGTTACTTTATTGCTTAACAAGTCTTTTGTCAAGTGAATCCACTGAAAGTAATGTTAAACATTTTCTATGATGATAGAGGAATTTTCAGTGATCTCAAATATTGATGGAAGCTGCTGGGTCATAGTTCTTTACATTCAGTCAGACTGAGGGGGGAAAACCCATTTTCAATTCTTCCTTCTTTCTCATCTTTTATATACTTCAGTTTCATAACCACCAGTTGTCACATCCTTTGAAACATTTGTTTAGACTTTCTTTTGCCAATAACCTTTCTTTTGATAGGCAGATGCTTGAGGTAGCTTTCTGTTTTCTCAGTTACTTTTGACCTTTCTTTTTACATACTTCTGCCTTATTAATCTTTATAAAACCATGTTACTACCCTGTTCATAACAAACCCCGAGTGCTTTTAAGTGTAAGAATATGCTCTTGGAAGTATCAGTAGTAAGTCTGGTATTTGGAGCAAGCTTTCAAGCAGACACTTCAGTAAAGCTGAACTCGCTTCCTCTTGCTCTTCCCATATTATGTTTTCTTTTGCTTTCTTGCCTGTGTTCTACGCATTTCTCTTTTCCACTTGAATATTTTAAGCTACTATAGCAGGTGCCAACTGTTCCATTTATCTTGAATTAAATTATATGCTATTTTGAATAATATTCTTTCTATTTTGGGTATTTATTTTTCTTTTTTGGTTTTTGGGCCACACATGGTAGAACTCAGGGATTACTCTTGGCTCTCAGAAATTACTCCTGGTAGGCTTGGGGCACTACATAGGATGCCAAGTATCAAAGCTGGGTTGGCCACATGCAATGTAAATGCCCTCCCACTGTGCTATCACTCTGGCCCATACTTTTGTATATTTAAATATTGTCTCCATGTCTGAATGCAAATTTGTTGAAATAAGGATGAACCAAATGTTTTTTGTAAAAAAGTTCTTTGAAACTCAGAATATGTTTTCTTTTTAATAGAAAATAGCATATTTCATAAATGATGGTCATGGTCTTAACCTAGCCCTAAAGGACTGATAACACAGTGTTTTTTTAACCATTGGTCTATAGGTGTAAAAGTTTGAAAACTATGTTGCAGCTGAAATACAACACTAGGAACTGCCTATTAACATTTTATGGAGCTGTGAAATAGAAATAGAAGGAGAAAATGATTCATATTTCTTCTTGGGATATAGAGATGACCTTGAGAAAAACTTTGAGATCAGCAGATGTGCAGTGTGTAGATGACACCTTCCTGTCAAGCCATCCTGAAGTCTTTCCTAATTTTATAGTCTCTTTCTCTTGTTCTTTAGGTTCTGCTTCGCTGTCTTCTCTCATTTCAATCTTCCCTATCCAACCTTTATAAAGAGCTACTTGCGTTCAAAGTTTTTTTCCTGCAGTCTTCAGTAGAAAATGTTGTTTTCGAATGCTGATTATCTAATTTTTTTAAAACAATATCAGTAGCAATTTGATTCATTAAATTCTAATGTGTAGGTCACATCTCCTTGTCTGATTTTTTTTTTTCATTTTGAAGAGGCTGCCATTTGCTGAGCACCCACATATGTCAGAACTCTTCTGAGTGCTTAAGAACAATTTTCTAATTTAATTCTCATAACAGCCTTAAAGTTGAAGGCATTATTTATCATTGCCATTTTAAAGAGGAGGAAAGTAAGAGTTGGAAGAGATCAAGTTAATTGCACATAGCTGATAAATGGGTGCCTGTTTTTTCTTATTCCAAAAGTTAAAAAAATTGCCATTACATTATGCTTTGTGCCAAGATGATTTTGAATTCCATTCAACAAGTATTTCTTGGTACTTGGCAGGTCCTGAATTCTGTACTTGCAACTCTTTTAAAGGGATCTGGGGACATATAAGATGACAGGGCAGGATTATTATACACAGTGCAGAAAGAGGATTACAATAACAGAGTGACAGTCTGGTTGGCATCTTTGTGGCCAATAGTGTAAGTTGCCCAAAGCTCTCTTTTATTCCTGAAGCCATATATTTATATAAACTTTTAAATGTGTTCAGTGACTTTATGTCAGCCAAAAAAAAAAAAAAAATCCCCAAACCAGAGTTGACTGTACAGAAGGGCTGTTTGTAAAGTCAGGTGCATCTTGTATCTCATAGCATACTTCCTTTGCCCCTTTTCCCCATCCCAAATAAAAGTATGCATAGCATTTAGCACAGTGAAACTACTTTATATTCAATTGGTACAGATTTTTTATTTTGTTTTTGGGTCACAAAAGCCTCTGTTTCTGTACTCACATGTCACTCCTGGAAGGGCACCAGGTTTCTCATAGGAAGCCAGGGATTTAATCCAGCTTGATTGTGTTCAAGGCAAACACCCTACTCCTATCTATTGTACTTTTGCTCAGTTCCAGTATACAACAGATTTTTTGAAACTCTTCTATAAGGATGTTTTAAGTATAAATTCAATTGATGTTTATTTGTAATTCTTTAAGAGCCTATATTTATTTTACATTTTATTTGCCTCTTAGGAATGCTAAGTTCTGCTATGATATCAAGTCTATATATAGGGTATAAAAAGCAAGTTGAGACAAGACAATTAACAGGCTCTCTTTGCTTTTGGATAGGCACAATCATTGGCCGCATCACTTTCAACCAGACAGCTATTGCGAATTTCTCGTCGGCTGTCACAGTACCCCAATGAAAATCTTCACAATGCTGTTAATAAAGCGTGCCTTTCCAGGTAAATATATTCTTCTTTTTTTGTTGTATTCTAATGCCTTGATTGTTGCTAAACAAATAACATGAGTTTGATTGATTGCTAATTCAGCTGTAGAATATATTTTGTTTAGGCATACTTCTCCAATTTTTTGTTTGTTATGGACTGTTCTCAGAGCTTGCTCCTGGCAGTACTCGGAGAATGATATGAGATTGAACACAGATCAACTATATGTTAGGCGAATGCCCGACCTGCTGAACTATTGTTCCAGCCCCCAGCATGTCAAAAATTTTAAGAGATATTTTTGCAAATTAGCAAAGTTAGTAATTTTCTCACAACAGAGGATGGCAAATAAAATAGATATAGGCTTGGGATTTGAATACCGGGCATGTGTTAGGTCTGGGGATAGTATAATAAGTAAGGCACTTGCCTTTTCATGGAGATCTACATTCAGTCTCCAGCACTACATATAATTCTCAAAACTTACTAGAGTTGATTCCTGAACATATAACTTTGTTGTTTTATTTTTTTAAATAATTTTTATTGTGACCAACATGAATTATAAATATTTCACAGTAATATTTGTGGTATATAGTGGCATTGAATTAGGGCTAATCCCACCACCAGTGTTGTCCTCCCTCCACCCCAGTTCCCAGTATCCCCTGCCTTTGTCCCCTGAGCTACTATGGTAACTGGTCCCTTCTGTGTATAGCTTGTTGAAGATTGGCTATTGAGTCTGTTGTCATTGACTTTGGGTTTGGTGTTTAAGTCTGATCCTTTTTTATTTTTACTCAATGTTCATACTACTGTTTGGTTCTGGTATCATTCATTTCCCCCCCTTCAATATATGAGGCAGAACAAGATGATTTAAGTTATGTGGTTCTGTTTGGAAAAAAAGAGAGAAGGAAAAAAAAAAGAAAAGAAAAACAACAAACAGGGGCTGAGGAGATAGCACAGTGGCGTTTGCCTTGCAAGCAGCCGTCCCAGGACCAAAGGTGGTTGGTTCAAATCCCGGCGTCCCATATGGTCCCCCATGCATGCCAGGAGCTATTCCTGAGCAGATAGCCAGGAGTAACCCCTGAGCACCGCCGGGTATGGCCCAAAAACCAAAAAAAAAAAAAAAAAAAAAAAAAAAAAAAAAAAAAAAAAAAAAAAAAAAAAAAAATACCTGGAGAGTTCGTCTAGAGGTTATAAATATTAATTTAAAAAGAAGAAAGGGAAAAAAAGAAAAAAAAACCTAAAAAATACAAAAAACAAAAGCCTATACCAAAAACAAAATAAACAAAACAAAAAAGGAAACAAAAATTAAACAAAAGACCAAAACTAGCAGCTACAAAAAAAAAGCACCACAGTAACAAAAACAATAGCCAAACAATAACCATGAAAATAAAAGAAAAAAAATAATAAAAGAAAATAAAAATAAGAAAGGCAGGCTGGTTTGGCAAGGTTGTTTTGTTTTTGTTTTTGTTCATTTTTGCATAGGCACAGTAAATTCTGGGGAAATTAGAAAGGGAAGTCCCTTGGCCTAAAAGATACAGGGTTTCTCCATAGTTTCATGGGAATAACTCAGTGCTTCTCAATTATTTTCTATCATGCCTCCCTAGTAAGAAGAAAAAGGGCGCAACTGTAAATAGTATCTTTATTAAAAAAAAAACTTTAACCTACAAAACAAAAATATATCAAATAATTTGAGCTGATTTTTTAATCAGAGGTGATGTCTGGATTAAGGGCTACAATGAGCACGTTTTGCAATGCATAGCTTTTTGAAGCAAGGTTTGAAGCAGGACACAGCAGCTGTCAGCTCCAGAGACATACAGAGACATAAACACGGGGCTTAGCTTGTTATGACAATGTTTGCCGAGGTCAAACGTCCCCCACCCTGGGGACGTGCCCCACTATTTGAGAAGCACTGGAATAATTACAGGCTCCATATATGTTCCTTTACACACCCCAAGGACTTTTATGGTGCCAGGAAACTTTCCACTTTATTGTGGATGATAGAATTACGCCTCTAACTTGAGATCTTGGTATTTGCACAAGTCTTAGGATGAAGCCTAGGATAGCGTCTTTCTTTACGGTTCTATCAGTTCTGCTTCATCACTGTTGTTGCAATCAGTCTTCTGTAACTGGTGGTCTTGTTTTTTGCACAAATCCTAGGACGAAGCCTAGGGTAGTCTTTCATTGTGTTTCCGAAAGATCTACTCTGTCACAATTGTCAAAGTCAGACCTCTGGGATTAGAGATTTTGCTTATTGTACAATTCCTAGGCCAAAGCCTAGGCTAGGGTCTTTCTTTTTGGTCCCAGGATAACTTCTGCCCAATCATGGTTGACAAAGTCAGTCTTCTATAGTTAGCGATCTTGGTTTCTGCATAGATCAAAAGATGATGTGTCTTCTGATTTCATCTTACCTTTAGGTGATGAGATAGGACAACTTGCTCTTAGATCAAGTTGTTGCTGTTTCCTCATTGTCAGGATGTCATATCGAAACTGGCGCAAGTTGGTGCTAGAGCAGTATTAGGAATTTCCCAGGGTAGGTTTGGTTTCTGGAGCTGTTATTACGGAGCATATAACTTTGAATAAAACCTGTGTAGTCCAAAAGCAAAACAGACTAAATAACCCAGTCATAAGTCTTCTGAACTAGTGCTACATTACTGTTAAAAATCTCCCAAATTTGTATTGGAACTTTCTATATTTGATAATTCCACATTGTTACCCAGAGTAACTAAAGTGAGATCGTTTCTATCTACATTATTACATTTTCATACCTATTTAGAAATAATTATAAAGAATTGGCTTATAGAATTACATTTTAATGAAACTATTTTAATAGTCATAGCAGGAGAGGTAAAATTAAAGGACCATACCCAATATACTTCAGGATAACACGTTTAATATGTTCTAACAGTTGTCTTTATGTGGCTATGATCATTTATTTCCTGACATATAAGTGTAATATTAGTAGAATCTTTGGTTGCCTTGCCTTCTGTAAATATTCTATTTAGAGAGCATTTTTTTCTTTTAAGCTTGTTGTGTTGCAATTTGTTCTGTCTATGGTAGAAGTAGCTAGCATCAATTTCTTTTCCAGTGTCTTCAGAGTAATTCTTTATGTAATTAGTAATTGAAAGATAATTAAATTGGTTTATTCATTTTAGAATATTTTATTTCTATTGAATATTAGAAAATGCTTCAGTTAATATTTTATCAGCATCAGAAATTGAAGAAAATTGAGATGAGAGAGAAAAGTCATTACTTACCTCGATGAGCTTATTAGAACTTGTTTATAGAAGTATGTTGATAGTTAATTTTAAACAATATAAACAGGTTAAGAGCGTGGGGGAAATGTGTTTGACCAAAAATAATCATATATAAAACATCCTACATACCTTTTTTATATGTATTGTCAGATAAATCAACTTAATTTTTTATTTAAATAAAACAAATGTATTTTATTATTTATATAAATAAAACAAAGGTGGTAAGGCTCAGTTTTAGAATATACATCTCCATGTATAAGGCCCTGGATTTAATTCTTGGCACTGTAGAAAAAGAAAAATAAATCAAGGGATCATAGTGATAGTACATAGATTAAGGAACTTGTTTGCATGGACTGGACCTTGGTTTGGTTCATGGCACAACATGTCCTCTTAACATTATTAATTACAATCCTATGTGCAATTCTATAGTCCCTGATCACCATGATGAACTGAGTAATTCCCAGAATGGCAAAGTCTTGACAGCAGTGGATTCTCAGGTCCTTGCATTGAATCACTACTTA
>PVKC010017954.1:0-19932 GCA_004027635.1 Crocidura indochinensis
ATCTTCATATCTGAAATTCAACTATGAATGACCCTGTAGATCACAATTGTGTTAATAAAATAAAATAAAAAGAGTTAAGATGTTAGTGCATCTTCTTTTTAAAATGTCAGTTATGACCACTTTGTGGGTAGGGAGGATGATCGTGACCTGGGATGTACCTTTTTGCTGAGTCTGATTCCCTTCTACACCAATTTTCTGGGATTCTATGATTCCCCTGGGAATTGAGAGTTAGAAGAAAGTGCAGCTGTGGACTCAATCATTAGTCACTGTTACCAGTAAATAAAAACGAGTTTGTGTTTCTCATAACAGAGCATGATTACTAATAGCAAGCAATACATTACCATAGAAAATACAAACCTAAGAAAAGTCCCCTTCCAAAGTAAATTTTTCCTTTTCACACTTTCAACAAACTTACCCCATGTTTGGGGGGGTTGCATTTTAATTTATTCATGTGTATATTTGCGATAACATGTTTATATATACATGGTGCTATATTTATAGTCACCTCACCACCACCATAATGCCCAAGATTTCTGCATTCTATCATAGCAGATTCAATTTCCCCCTATACCCCTCAGACTGAAGGACTATTAACTCTTCTTATGCACTGCCTAATAGCCATACTATTTTATTTCCATGTACTAGATTGTATTATATATTAATTTTTTTTTTTTACTCCTAAGAAAAACCATAATGAGTCCTTAGAAGAGCCCTTCCTGTAAATTCATTGGAAAGCTGCTTTCTTCTCTGCAGGAGACTTTCGCCCACCAGAAGACTTTGCCCAGGAGGCCAGTCAGCCATGAACAGAGAACAGAAAGCAGATGTCCTCAACCTTGGAGTGCGCCCTGCAGGGTGGTCGGTTCTCCGCAGCGGGAGAGCTCAGCCCTACAGCTCAGAGCTCCTACCGCGCCCTGTTCCTGCATTTCACTCTTTTCCCCTGAGTCACAGGATCTGTGACTAGACTTCCTGGGGCCTATTTTTGAGGAGTGGATTTTATTCTGATGTCTAGAGGAATTTGTGGGCACAAGTGCTTTACAGATCTAAGTTTCGGGGCGCCCCCATGTGGCCATAATGTGTACACTCTCCTCTCCGTCTTCCTAGTCCTCTGCTTCACTGAATAAGCTGTATGAACTGCCTTGATTAGCCGGTAACAAGATTTCAACCTAAACTTTCCAGCTTTTAACCTGGAAGGAGCTTATGTCCATCGAAAAATATATATTGTCAGTTGCCAGTTGGAGATGTGATTTCCCCCCCAGCAGAGTAATAGGGTTCCCCAGGAAGTTATGTGAAGGGGAGAAGAGAGAGGTGGTGCCTTGAGAAGAAAATCTAATTGCTTCCCTCTCTGCACACCTCAATAACCTTGGGAAGTGCTTGGGAAATTTAAGACTTCTGAGAGTCTATGATGGGTCCCTCACAAGGCACAAATCACAGGTCACAACAACCTAAGGCTGTTATCAAGCTCTGCATGAAGGCCATTCTTCCTACAAGATGGGAAATGATCCCTGGCCACTTGTTTTCTCGCGGAACCATGGGACTCAGGCTGAAATGAGGAAGTGCTCTTTGCAGAAAAGGAAAGTCAGACCTGAATCTTACTCTTGGGTTTTTCAGGTCTGGATTTTAGGAGACAAATACTGAAGTAAATTATGAAGTTAATTTCGGAAAAGAAAAGGGGCCAAGAAGAGAGATAGATAAAGGTGCAGTTAAAGTGAGAGAACAGCCTTCTCCTAATTTGGAAAAATATGCTAAACTTGTTTTCCTGGACTCCAAAACCTGGTACTATGCACATCTGTTTTTATATCTGGACTTGAACTTCCTGCCACAGTTGTCTATACAACCCTGTTTGATGCAAATAATTGGCTAAGATGTTAGTCCCTTCTAGCCTGCCTTGGAGTAAAAATGCCTTTTCTGACCTTCTGGTGGTCAACTTTTCCCAGATGGTCAAGAAAAGGAGATTTTTTTTTTCCATACACTCCTTTCACTCCAAAATGGAAAAAGCCCAAAGTAGCTTCTGGGGAAGGTTAAGTATGGATATTTTCCATAACCTCCTTTGTTATGAATTCTTTACACAAGTTGGAATTAAGGGGACTTTTCCTAGGGGAAAGTATTGAATTCCTGGCAGTGGGTTCTGAGTTCCAGTCACAGCCTACCCTGGCAATCTGGGTGTGTATCTTCCCAGGACCCTGTAGCTCCTCTTCAGCCAAGGGAACCAAGCCAAGACTTCATCATATCAAGGTATTTTTTTTTTTTTGGTTTTTGGGTCACACCCAGCAGTGCTCAGAGGTTACTCCTGGCTCCATGCTCAGAAATTGCTCCTGGCAGGCACGGGGGACCATATGGGGCACCGGGATTTGAACCGATGACCTTTTGCATGAAAGGCAAACGCCTTACCTCCATGCTATCTCCTGGGCCCCCGTTTTTTTCTTACATTATTATTATTTGTTCCCTGGTGCTACTGAGACAGTTTTGTCTCAATGCCCTTATGCCTTTAGACTGCATTTATGTTCTAGACAAAGCTTTCTCAACAATTATGACCAGGGGCCCCTATATTCATCCTGCAACATATCTATGAATACTTGATAGTTTTAAGTTGTATTTTTTATTTTATTATTGTGTATTCCCCACTTTCCTTCATTGTTATTGTTGCATTATTCAAGAGTCATACATTGAGTGACCCTTGGTAACTCCCTGGGCATCAAATTCCAGGGAGCAGAGCAGTGCTGGAAGGACAGACAATGTCACAGTGCGACAGGACCTTTACCAACCAACCACCTTCATGGGCCAAAGTTTATTTCATTTTTAATGTTGAGGCCACAGTTCTCCCTATATGGGTGGGGTCAGAGTAATAGTACAGTAGGTAGCGTGCTTGACTTGCCAGCGGCTGACTCTAGTTCAATCTATAACATCCCATATGGGGTGAGCCACCAGAAGTGATTTCTGGCACTGCCAGATGTGACCCTAAATTTTTCTTTTTAAAGTTGTGGTATAAATATTCCTTTCTGGAATATTCTAGAACATTTTTTCCGGGGGGTGGGGGGTGGGGGAGGTATCTCAGTTACTTGGATACCCTTTTGAAATAATACTGAAAGAAGAAAAATAATTTCCCCCTGCCAACAGTTCCATTGAACTAGTACATGCTTTTATTCCCAAGACCAAACTTTCTGGTAATTCCCTAGGATTAGAAAAATTTCTTTTCAGTTCTTAAATTTAGCCTAAGACTAAGATAATAGGCAATACCTATGGCAGATAGCCAGACAGAAAACCTGAAGGATTAAAACCAGTCAGACCACTTTGTAACCTCTTTGCCTTCTCTGTAACATGCAAAGAGCAAAATTTTCATCTTAAAAAGGCTTAAACTAAAATGCTTATCTTTAACTTCTTGCCTTCTCTGTAAGACAAAGACCCAGTTTGCATATAAAATTTCCACAAATAAGCCATAATTAACTTGGTCCCAAACTAAATTCCTCTCCACATGGGGAGTTCCTATATTTTCCAATGAACTTTTCTACTTTCCAACTTGGAACCTGAGCACCTTTATTGCTCATCATTTTCATTTTAATGATACCATCTTTGAGTGAGTCACTAACTACCCAATTTCTGACATCTCCTTCATTTTCTCAGGTTTGCTATGAATGCCACCTTATTGTTTCGGGCAGAATTAACCTTCAGAGAGAGGAATGCCATTCAATTGGCACCTTCAGAATTGGGCCCCCTATGTGGGCAACTTGGCATGGAACAGCAGATGTACCTGGTGTCTACATATGTGCATGCTGTATGTTAACTAATGCCTTTGGTACTAGGTTACCATATTTGATCAGATTTCTTAAATAATTAAAGTGTCTTTTCTACAAAATCCTCAGATTCAGCCTGGTGAATTGTAAAGACTTCATTCACCAATGTAAACCTTAATTCATGAGTTATTTATTGTGATGCTTGAGAATCAATCTGTTGAGCTGATTGGAAGGTTTCAGAAAAATATTCAACAACCTGTCAGAGCTCTGTCACATGGAGCAGTTTTTCAGTGATGATTACAGTTCTGCAGATGGGTCAGAGGAGAAGTATAGTTTTCTGTGCTTGTTTCTCATCCAATTCTCCTAGTGTCTGTGGTGTGATCACTGAACATGATACCACTTCTGTTGAACAGAGGTCAAAAAACTAAGTTTTGCAATAAAACAACCCCTGATTAGCTGGGAAGGACACTGATGTGATGAGGGAAAAGACCATAATATTTGTCTTTTTTGGTTCAGTTTTTAGATCACCCATGTGATACAATGTGAGGAGGAGTGAGGAATGGGAATTATGGTGCTGGGGACTAAAGTAGGGTCTCTTACATTTAAATCATGAGCTCCAACCCTTTGAACCATCTTCCTGACCCTTTAGTATAAATATACTAAGTATCCTTTATAAGTATAAAGACTACCTCAAATGACTTAATGGGGATATCTATATTTTCTTTATATGTCTAATTTAATTCCTTAATAGTTATACCTCTTTGTGTGTTTGTATACTGGTAACCTCCTCCATTCTTTATTTTTCTTTTGGCTTATTTTGTTTCTGCTTGGTACAGAATTCTGGAAGAAAATTCGTGCTTGTGATAAAAGCTCAGGTCAAAACCAGGGCACAGAGATTGTATAGATTGTCATTTTTAATCCCAACAGCACTAATAATATAATATGACATTATTTCTTTTTGCATTGTCACACTAAACTGTGAGAAATCTTATGTACAGAAACAAGCTCTTATCTACTATGGATAAGAACCCATAAATTTTATTATACATCCGAGTCTTCAACATTGAAGATTTTCATGGGGACTGGACTTAGATGGACATCAATTGTCCAACCCCAAACCCAGATCCCAAGTTAGAATTGGTACAGATTCCTACAGCAACACCAAGAATCAAACCCCATAACCCAGGGGGTTCTCTAAAACAGCTCTGTCACCAATTTGGGCCAGGTAGATTCATACAACATCCTGACGATGAGGAAACAGCAATAACTTGATCTAATGGCTGGTTGCCCTTACTCATTACTTAACTCAGGTGAGATTAATTCAGATGACACTATCCTTTGATCTGTGCAAAAACAAAGACCACTAATTACAGAAGACTAAAAACAGCAACTGTGACTGAGCAGAACTTCTGGAGGTACAATCTCATGCCACAGAGACTGGCACCACATCACAAAGAATGAGAACAAACAGTGTTGTTGGGAATGTGAAGAGAAAGAAACTCTTATTCACTGCTGGTAGGAAAGCATCTAGTCCAGCCTTTATTGCTGGTGTGGATGTCGGGAGAAAGGAACTCTCATTCAATGCTAGTGGGAATTCTTTCTAGTCCACCCTTTCCAGAAAACAATATGGAGATTCCTCATAAAAATGGAAATTGAGCTTCCATTTGATTAAGCTATATCACTCCTAGGGATATACCCTAGGAACTCAAAAATACAATAAAAAAATGCCTTCCTCAAACCTATATTCATTGCAGCACTACTTATAATAGCCAGACTCTGGAAAAAACTAAGATGCCCTTCAAAAGATGAATAGTTAAAGAAACTATGGTACATATATACAATGAAATATTATGCAGCTGTCAGGAGAGATGAAGTCATTTTCCTATGCATGGATGTACATTGAATCTAGTATGCTGAGTGAAATAAGTCAGAATGAAAGAGTTTGACACAGAATAGTATCACTCATCTATGGGTTTTAAGAAAAATAAAAGCATCATTGTAATATTGCCCAGAGACAATAGAGATGAGGGCTGGAAGGACTGGCTCATGATATAAAGTTCACCACAAAGTGTGGTGAGTGCAGTTAGAGAAATAACTGCACTGAAAACTATGGGGACAATGTCAATCAGTGAGAGAAGTAGAATGCCTGTCTTGAATACATGTGGGGGGGATGGAAGGCAGATTGGGGACATTGGTGATGGGAATGTTGCACTGGTGAAGGAGGCTTTCTTTTTTATTTTTTGAAGCATTCCATATTTTTACAAAGCATTTTAAAGTTTATTTTATGCAACTATGATAGAAATAGGCAAAATATTAATTGTCACATAGCAAATATAGATGACTAGGCCTTTTTTATATTAATGATTTTTATTTTCACCAAAGTGGATTACAAATAATTGACAGTAGTATTTCAGGTGCATAGTGACATTGCATTCCCACCACCAATGTTGTCTTCCCTCCACCCTTGTTCTCAGCCTTCATCCCATATCCCCTTGGGCTGCTAGTACAAGTGGTCCCTTCTGTATCTAGACTATTGTAGATTGGGTATCATTTCTGTTGTAGTTGGCTTTGGATTTGGTGTTCAGTTCTGATCATTTTTTATTTCTACTTAATGTTCATACAACTGTTTGGTCTTGGTGCCCTCCATTATTTCCCCCTCAGTTTGAGAGGCAAAACAAGATGGTTCAAGTTATGTATTTCTGTTTGAAGGTAAGAGAAAAAAAAAAAAAGAAAGAAAAGGAAAGAACAAAAGTGGGAGGGCAAAAATTCAAACAAGCCAAAAAAATAAAAAAACAGCCAGGAGGAGTCCTTCTAGAGACTATAAATCTCATATTAAGAAAGGGAAAAAGGAAGGAAAACATAAAAATAATGCAAGAAGAATCAAATTCATAATAAAACAAAACAAAAGCAAACAAGCAAAAAGCCTGGAAAGCGCCACAGCAATACTGACAACAACTGAACACTAACCACGGTCCTGAAATAGAGATGAATCAAAGCACAGGTAAAAAAGGAAAAGAACAAAGTAAAGAGAATGAAAACAAAAAACAAAAACAAAAACAAAATACACAAGCAACAACCTTTACAAAATAAATTAAAGAAAAAATTTAATTTGTGCTATTGTTTTGCATAGGCACAGTAAAAATTAGGGATATTAGAAAGGGAATTCCCCTAGCCTAAGATATACAAGGTTCCTCTCCCCTTGAAGTATACTGTCATGGGTATAATTACTGGCTCCATACATGCTCTTTTTCTCTCCTAGATTCATTTGTGATGTCTGGAAGTTTTCCACTCCATCATAGATGATAAAATCAGACCTCAGTAGCTAGTGATCTTGGCATTTGCACATGTCATAAGATGGAATCATTCTTTACAGTTCCAGAAGTTCTGTTCCATTACTGTAATTTTATTTTTGGTTTTTAATCAATCTTCTGTAATTGGTGGTCTTGGTTTTTGTACCTAACCCAGGATGAAGCCTAGGATAGAGTCATTATGTTTCTAGAAGTTCTGCTCAGTTGCAGTTGTCTCAGTCATACCTCTGGAATTAGAGATCTTGACTGTTGTATAGGCCGTAAGCCAAAGCCTGGACTAGGGTCTTTTTTTATTGATCCCGGGGTAGGTTCTGCCCAGTCATGGTAGTTATAGTCTGTCTTCTGTAGTTAGAGATCTTGGCTTTTGCATGGATCAAAGGATACGTGTCTTCTGATTTCATCTTATTGTTAGGTGTTGAGATGAAACAGCCTGCTCTTAGACCAAGGTATTGCCATTTCCTTGTCAAGATGTCATACCAAAACTGCATATATTAGTGTCAGAGTCGTATTAAGAAAAGTCCCAGAAGGAGTTTGGTTCCTGGAACTGTTGCAGCAAACTGTGTCGGTTCTATATCTGAGATCTAGGGTTCGGGTTGGATGATCACTGTCTAATCGCATGAGTCTAAATTGGGACCACATGACATATGTTCAAGGTGGGAGGTGACCCTGTATTGCAAAAAGAGTATTAGCTCTTATCCCTAGAGGATAAGAGCTTGTTTTTATATGTAAAATTTCCCCCTTTTTTAGTATGCCTTTGCAAAAGGAAATGACGCTATCTTATACTGCTGGTGTATTTGGGGGTGAGAGTTTCGGGCTCCATCTTCTTTGTGCCCTGATTTTAACCTAAGCTTTAATCCCAGGCAATATTTTTTCTTGTAGGTTTTTGTATCCAGTAGAACCAAAATACCAAAACAAGTTAAGGAAGTGAAGAAAGCACGGCTAGATGTGGGGCTGAGTGGGTGTCTCTCTACTTGGGAGTTGGGTGATGGCTTGTTGGGGCATGAGATCAGTCTTGACACCTAATGGCTTAAGAGCTGAGGGTAGGAACCGGTGAGATAGCATGGAGGTAAGACGTTTGCTTTCCATGCAGAAGGACGGTGCTTCGAGTCCCGGCATCCCACATGGTCCCCTGTGCCTGCCAGGGGCGATTTCTGAGTGTAGAGCCAGGAGTAACCCCTGAGCGCTGCCGGGTGTGACCAAAACAAACAAACAAACAAAAAACTGAGGGTAGCGAGTATTAATAAAGTGGGATATCAGGTTGGGATTTTTGGGTGAAGGAATGAAAGATTTCTAAGGGGGAGGAGGAGGAATAGTTTATAGGAGGGGCTATATAGAGACATGGGTTGTTTAAACATGTTTGAATTTCTTAGAGGAGACCTATATCTATGTACTCATGCCCTCTGACCCTAACAGGATGGATCTGAGCTTTAAGAACTGGTTGAGTTATGATGAATAATTAACTTATGAATAGCTTAGGAGAAAGTAGAAGGGAGAGTCATAGATAAGAGAGAAAACAGAAAAAATAGATAAATATAGTACAAATAAATTAATCATAAATTTAATAAATCAAATAAAAGAGATTGTGTCGGTGCATCAGAGTTGGGAGGCTTTCCCAGTTTCCAGACATTCCATCAGTGATGATGGAATGGCCTTACTAAATGAAGATTTCAGCGCTAGAAAATATTTGGAGCAGTCTAGGATACCCATAGTCTTCGCATCTTGATTACTATACAATGTGTTAATGAGGTCTACATATGTAGGTGGCTACCCAATGTAGTATTGTTCACTGCATCTTATATATCAAGGTTCCTTTCCTAAAGATAAACTATTAGTGAGGGTTTTATTTGACATATATTGCATTGATGATGAATGTTGTGTCACCTTCCAGGTTACTACTCCAGAGCATTATCCTTGAGGACTCACATGGTGTCTTGATTCATTAGTTCTCAGGCACAGAAGCCACTCAGTCTTCATCCTCCACACAGGAGTGGAGTCTAAAGAAACTTTAGAGAAGTATTTTCTTTTAAGTAAATAAATAAAAGGAAAATGTGGTTTGGAATAGTGGCGTAAACTGAAGACCCTTCATGTTCTGTCTCTGGTCAGCTACACAGGGATTCATTTGCTAGATGTGTATGTGAGTAGCAGCAACAGACATGCCCTACTCATTTCTTGAAAATGTCTAGCATAAAAGATGTTGTTTCCTCCTGAGGCTTTATTTTTACCATCTGTGAATAACTTCCTGCCCTGTAACTGTCTTCCCCTGTCCCATAATATCATGTATTATGCACTTTTCTTACATACATGGGTTCATCCTTTACCATATTCATACCTGGATGCTAGCTGCTAGTGTAACTGAACCACACAAAGTCTCTTCTATGCACACATTATATAAACAATACCTTTTTAACACATACTCAGTTTAGGCAAGAAAACTCACAGCTACAACTTCCAAACCTTGACTAGAGACTACACAGAAAAACATTTCCCATGACTGGTGTGAGAAAAGATGTATAGATGTCTGTCTCAAAATCTGAGGAGAGGGCTGCTTTCTTGCTTCATCAACTTTCCTTGAAACTATGCTTAGCAAGGCAATTTTGTAGGGTGGTTTGTAGGCCTTGGGAGATTGGAAGACCCAGAATTGCTCAGGGCTTACTCCTAGCTTTGTTTTCAGGGGATTACATTGGTAGTACTCAGGGTAACCTTCGCATTGACAGGGATCAAACTGGGTGGGCCACATGCAAAGCAAACCTATACACACTGCATTATCACTATCACTCTAACAAAGAGAATCTCTTTTCTCCAGGTTTAAGGACATAACCCAGCTATGGCAGTGTCAAAACCATACTCATATACATGGATAGTGTCAAAAATACACTCCTACATGTATATAGCCAAAGAATCTGGTCTCTAGCTCTCTTACCAGGACAAAAGCAGATCCTACTAAGCAAGGGTGGTAGATACTCTAAACAAGACTGTTTACAAAACCCTTTTCTCTGCTGCCAAGAAAGGAGTGAACAGAAGAAAAATGGTCAGGAAATATAAAAAGAATGCATATATAAAATTTTGGAATCTTAATATCTAATAATAATTTTATAATGAGTGATTATTAAATAAATAAGAGAATAGTGGGATTTTACCTAGTAAGTAAAAATTCAAAACCCTATCAAAACAAATCATAATGCAAGGATAGAATAAAATTTTAATTTTTATTGCTTGGTTGATTTTTATAAATTCTTAATTACCTATTTAAGCACTGTGGTTAAAAGATTGTTCATAGTACAGTTAGCTTGTTTTCACAGATTCAAATTATTCAGGATTGAGTTTAAATCATGGAGTGTATAACACCCTTTACCACGTGCACATTTCCCACCCCAGGTTCTCCTCTGCCCTCCCCCCTGATACCTATGGAGCAGATATTTTTCTTCTCCCTATGAAGCAGACCTTTTCTTCTCCCTCTCACATACATGCACATAACACACACACACACACACACACACACTTTTTTCTCTCCCTGGTCCCTTTTACACACAATGGTTTGTAATATTATTACTGAGAAGCATCATACCTATCATTTTATCTTCTTTCAGTACTCAATTTTTGTCCAGAATAATTATTTTCAATTATTGTCACAGTTGTCCATTCTCTGCCCTAATGGCACCCCTCAACTCTATTTGAGAATATTCCAACCACAGACTGGTCCTCCTGGTCCTCATCTCTATGGTCTCTAGATATTATTATCATACTATTTCTTTTTTCTATTAAGGAAAATATTTCTATTTTGTCTACAGAGACAGAGATCACTGAGAAGACTTTGAGATGATGAGAATTAATTTATTTTTGATGTTAGTGGATTAGTAGTATACTCATTTATTAAATTATGACATGTAGCTTAGTGCCATGTGGTTTTCTCTGCATCTTTCAAATTGCCTTTGAGTACAATGTGAGATCTCTTCTTTTCCCTTCCTTTTCAGTTTCTATTGGCTTTCCTCCTCTGAAATAAATAGTTGAGCAGAAGTCATTTGCTTTTTTTAAAACAAATATACCCAAAAAAACATTCTCTTATATATTCAGAGGGTGAGCTGAGTACAGTCTCAGTTCTACCATTAAACTGACCATTCTCTTTTGTCTTTCAGTAATGATTGAAGATTTAGGAATTGAAGATTTAGAATTTTGAGGAAAAGTTTATTTTTCTTGTTTGTTTTTTAAATAAAACACCTTCATTGTGCACCAATTTCTCTGTTTCAGGAATTGCTCTAAAGACAACAAAGGTAGCAAATTTTCTTAGAACCAAACTTTAAAAATGTTCTTATTGACCCATTAAAACAGCAGTGTGTATGCTACATTAATATTTTTGAACTCAAAAATAATTATGTATTTAGAAGTTACATTGTTGTGACATATAAATTTAGATTACAAATCGCATCAATTATATGCTTAGAAAAATCTAAGAATTTTGGAGCCGGAGCTTTTAGCATTTGAAAATAATGGGATAATGCTATCAAAATAGGCACTACAAAATATACTTATAAATATATATTTACAAAACAATTCATATAACGATATGTATGTAAATATATTGCCCGTGTTTACATAAGCATAAACAACTAAATATGGAAATGTATTTGCATTTTATTATTTTTTTCTTCCAATACCCTTTTCTTTTTTCTTTACTTTTCTTGTCTTTTTTGTGAGGGAGGCACACCTGGTAGTGCTCATAGGTTAAAATTAGTCAGGGGAACATATTGCATGCTGGGAATGGAACCCTGGTTGGCTTTGCTATCACTACAGCTCCAACCCAATATCCACTTCTAAACCAGTGCAATGACTTACCAGTATGTGATTATAGAGGAAGCATATTTATTAATCATGTCAATTATACCAATAGGGTGAAAGATTCTAAATCAATGAAAGTATTTTACTTTATTTTCAAATATTTTAACTAAAGAATTATGGTTTACAAAGTTAGTGATAGTTGAGTTTTAGGCATAATATATTTCAATAACAATTTCTATACCCGTTTCACGACCAATGTCAACTTCCACCCTCTGTCATCCCTAACCCTCCACCCCCCTACTGTCTATCATCTCGTAAGGCATATTATACATTTTGGTGGTTGGAGCCTATATCTCATTTCTATGATATTCTTGAGACTGTGTTTAGATATAAAAATATACCACTCTGTCACATCACAAGTTATCCAAAGCCCTGACTCCTGCTCCCCTTACTTCTCTCTCTCATCCTGCCTTGGTTTCATTCCTTCTCTGTTGTCTGTCCTAAGTTCTGGGGTCAGAGTTGGCTGGGTAACCCCACCCCTCACCCCTTTAATACATTACATTTCACAAAGTCTTTTATGATGATAAGAGCTCTTCTTTTTTGCACTCAAACCACAGTATGCTTTTCTTTTCTTAGGCAATTCTGACACCTGCTGTCAGAAATAAAGAACTTACCCACAGACTTTCTTAACAAAAATGAAAAATAGGAAGGCTTCTTAGAAGAAAATGATAAGATGGCGGCTGCTTTGTTTTTATCTCTTAAATTTCAGTATCAAGTAGGTTAACATCTTAAATTGAATATAGTAAGCAGCCCAAGGTCTCTCCCCCGCAGTTTTTTTCCCTGAGTACTTTTTGTTGAGGCTTTGATGTTCTTTAGTAGGTCCTCAAATAGGTCAACTACTATTCTTTGGTGGTAGAAAGTGCCCTTCTCTGTTTCCTCTGCAAGTTTGTTCTCTTTTCAAAGATACAAATAAATTGAGGCGTAATTTATAGGCAGCAAAATACCTAGAGACAAACAAGGAAGAACACTCAAACAGTTGCAGGTTACCTTGATTCTCTCCTACCCTGAGAACAGAATTGGGAGTTGCCACTGAGGACCAATGTCTTTGATCCCAAAATGAAAACTATAAAATGTAAAATAAATACTCTGATTTAAAGTGTCTAACTCAGGAACCGAAGAGATAGCATGGAGATAGGACGTTTGTCTTGCACGCAGAAGGACGGTGGTTCAACTCCAAGCATTCCATATGGTCCCCCGAGACTGCCAGGAACGATTTCTGAGTATAGAGCCAGAAGTAACCCCTGACTGCTGCCGGGTGTGTCCCAAAAGCAATAATAAATAAATAAATAAATAAATAAATAAATAAATAAATAAAAATAGAATAAAGTGTCTAATTCAATGAATTTTGACGAATATTATCACTACCACAATAAAGAGATTTGCTGCCTATTTTTTCTTCTCTTCTGCATTATGCTTCGCCCCTGCCCTAGGCAATCTCTGAGCTATCTGCATACATGGAGTTTATGTACACATAGTTTCATATTTGAGCAATATTTTCTGAACACTATTACTGCATAACTACCCACTTCAAAAGTCAGTGGCCTGAAACATTTTAATGTGTCCCTCACTTTCTGTCTCACTATTTCAGCAAGGCATAGTTTGAAGTCTGGGAACCAGTGACTGAATGCCCAGAGGTCAGAGTCATTAGTGGTGATGTCTCTTGCTTGTCTGGTTTTTAATGTAAGCGATTGGCAGAGACCTAAAATATGATATTAACGGAGGTGTTTCTCTGTGGCTCGAACACAGGCTGGTCTCAGTGTCTTATAAATTAGTGCTTTGCAGGTCTGGTATCTAGAAGTGTCACACAACCAAGGGAAAGCTCCACGACCTTTTCTGAACTTGTTACAGAGGTTGCCTCTTCTCTTTTTGGTTGAAATTTGTTGCCTGCATCACTATGATCAACCAAGATTTTATTTTAAAAAATTATAAGGTTGGGGCTGGAGAGATGGCATGGAGGTAAGGAGTTTACCTTGCATGCAGAAGGTTGGTGGTTCGAATCCCAGCATCCCATATGGTCCCCTGAGCCTGCCAAGAGCGATTTCTGAGTGTAGAGCCAGGAGTAACCCCTGAGCACCATTGGGTGTGACACAAAAACCAAAGAAAAACAAAACAAAACAACAACTATATATATGGTACGCAGAAAAATTGAGGAGAAAATGAGCAATTTTATAGAGTACATAAATATCTATTTTTTCTGCCTCCATTAGTTTATTACTTTCTCATTTATCAGAAAATTTGAATAAAGGGCAGATTCAATTGGTGAACCTATCTTAATACATAATTTCACCCAGATTATGGACTCTTTGATCTGGCAAATTATATAACAAATGTCTAGTGTGAAGCTTTATAGTCTCACACATAACAGATTTGCCCAAAATATCCTCTGTGATCTGCACTCAATTTACTTTCTCCTGACATTGGAAAACTATTGATTTTTTTTTTACTATTCCCATATTTTGACATTTAAATTGTATAAACAGTTGTATTGACTTCTTTTGCTTGGAAATATATCTATGGTTTTTCCATATCTTATGGCTTCTTTTTAAAAGTGGATAATCTTACTTTTCAATTACCATTTTTCATTTATTCATACACCAGAAGAAAACCATGAAGATTTCAAGTTTAAGTCCTTACTAACAATCATATTGTTTGCATGTTTTTGTATGAATTCAAGTGGGTTTTTTTGTTTTGTTTTGTTTTGTTGTTTTTGTATGGTTTTTGGGTCACACCCAGCAGTGGTCAAGGGTTACTCCTGACTCTGTGCTCAGAAATAGCTCCTGACAGGCTCGAGGAACTATATGGGATGCTAGGATTCGAACCACCATCCGTCTGCATGCAAGGCAAATGCCCTGCCTCCATACTATCTCTCTGGCTCCAGCACAAGTGTTTTAACACATTTTGTTATACTTGTTGAGAACTACTAAACATGTCAGATTATATAAAAAGAATGTATTTTGGTGACTGGAGTCACCAGTGAATAGAAAATGTTACATATTAATAATAATATTTACTAAATATAGTAATATTCTTATTAATAGGAATTATAAATAGTACAGTGAATAGGAAATTTGCCTTGCACAATACTGACCTGGTTTATATGACCAGGAACCATCCCCTATGGTTCTCTGAGCCTGCTGGGAATAATTCGTGACAACAGAGCCAGGAGTTAGCCCTGATCACCATAGGGCTAACTCCCCAAACAAACAATAATAAGTATATTTTATTTTGTCAGAAGGCATAAAGTCGTCTTTCACAGTAGCTACACCATTTTGAATTCCCACCTACTACTGCAGTATTTGAAAAAATATTTTACTAAATTTAGAATTCTTGGCTCATTGACTTGGATTTTATCTCAGCACAAGTATTTTACATTTTTCACTGTAATTGGCTTGCAAGGTTTCCAAGAAGAAACCACATGTAATTCTCAACCTTTCCCTTCTGTAGTTAATTTCTTTTTGGTCTGATCTTAGAAATCTTTTTTCTGTGACTTTCATTCATCTCAAGATATTGTTCAATTTTCTTTATAATTTCTTACTTGCCCATGGTTTGTTAAAGTGTGCAAGTTTTCTACACAATTGTGAGTTTTTGTTTTTTGCTCTTTTATTGAGTTTAGTTTTATTTCCAAGGGACAGAAAATATTATCATTATGGTTTTTAAACTCAGTAAATTTTTGAGGGGACCTAGCATGTAATCTGTGCAAGACAATGCTTGATATAAACTTGTAAGAAAAAGTGTATTCTGTTTTGGCTGCCTAGAAGGTTTAAATATAAAAATGTTAATTCTAGTTAATTCACAGTGTTATTCACATCTTTTTTCCTTCTAAGCTTCTGTCCAATTGTTCAGTAAATGTGATGAGTTGGTTTCATAGCTGCTCTAGGCCCAAATCTAATAAAAGACAAAACAGACTGGTAGGCTGGAAGTTGGTGGTCTTTCATCACACAAACTGACTAAGGTCACAAAACGTAGTTGTATAGAGAAAGAGAAGAGTGAGTAATAGAATGTTAGGCATCAGGGTGATCGATAAAGTTACATGGGGTGGACTTTTCATTTGACTTCAAGTAAATGGATTTCTAATTAAATTCCCAATCCTTTAATCCTTGAGAAAAAATTGAGGGAGATATTCTCAACACTTTCAACCATTCCCTAATCAGACAGGTTTCCAGACTCCTATCATTAAAGTCAACCATTAAAGTCTTTAAGAGCAACTTCAAATTTATTTATTATTGAAAGTAGATTATTAAATTATTCTACTATTATTGTTGGACCTTTTCTAATTCTGTCAATTGTCATTTTAGAAACTAAGAAACTCTTATGTAAAATTCTTGTATTCAGAATTTTTACATCTTCTTAATAAATTGACAATTTTTCATATGGGTAAATGTCTTATAAAATATTTTACTTGAGGAAAACATGGTTTTTATGATAGTAGCTTTTCTTAACTTTCTTTTGGACTTTACTTGTAATGGCTATTTTTAATCCCTGTACCTTTACTCTGTATGTTCTTATATCTAAAATATGACTCTTAAAAATACTTTGTGGTGAGATTACTTTTCCATTCATGTTCATTCTTCAAATAGAGCAACCCAAATCCTTTTCACAGATGCTGGATTGAAAAATAAATGACTCAAATCTTCAAAGGAACCATCTTGCCTGCATAGCCACAACAAACATTTTTATAGAAAACAAAAACAGGGAAATACACTTTAGGAAGGATGTGTTACAGACGTGTGGGTACCATAATGGACAATATATCCTCTCCTATGCTGGCCTCTGAAGTATCCTGCTCTTCTTTACAAAGCCATGCCAAGTACTTCCGAGTGAGGCTTCAGCATATTCCTAATTTAGGTTTCTGAAGGAAACTTAGATAAAATCCTTCCCTATCCAGACTATTAGCTGTTTTTAGTTGCTTTGAATGTTTCATTAAACTCTTAATTTTTGGGGGGCCTGTTTCAAAAAGAATTTAATTTATATTTAAAAGAGTTACCATCTTGAAAACAGTAAAGAATTAATATATATATATAATTAGACAAATAGATATCCCCATGCTTAGAGATAGAAAGATTAATATTGTTAAATTTTAATCCACTATAGATTAAATATAAAATGTCAAGGAAATCTTTACATAAAGATGGAAATAATCAAATGAATGTAAAACTACTAAATAAATAAAAAAATGAAACAAGCAAGAAGAGCAAAGGTGGAGCTATTACAATACTTGATTTCAAAGACATATTCGTCAAGATAATAGCTTTAATTATATAAAAATACAACTTTCATTTAATGAATCTTAATATTAATTTACTGTTTAGAAAAGTAGAAAAAGTGAATTTTAGACCAAATCAAATGGAACAGAGAACCCAGCAATAAATTCATTCATCACGGTTATTTCACTAGATTTCCAAGAACACACAATAGAAAAGCTATAGTATTGTAGTATTTTCATTAAAGGCACTGCAAATGTATTTCTGCATATAAACAAAAAATCATGCAAATACCCACAAAAATGCCATCTCTAAATTGATTTACTATTTAAATTTAATACTTAGAAATCTAATTTAATACTTAGAAATACAGAAAGTAGGACCTCTTCTACACAGAAAAAGAAATAAAAGCAAAAATAGACAAACTTAACCATGAGAAAATATATGTATTATATATGTGTGCATTATATATGATATATAACATACTTAAACATATATATGGTACAAATACTATTATGTAATCATTCATTAGCAACTAGGCATTTGACTAAACAGCTACCTTGGCCAGTGTCTATAGAGACTTACTCCTTTTAGGAAAAAACACATCATCCTGATCTCAGTTCTTATGGCTTATATATTCTCTGTTTAGCATGCTTCTTTTCTTCCTGAATTTTTTCTCTCTATATATGATTGCTCTAATTTGCATACTCAGATGAATACAACTTAGCTATCAGTAAATATAGAATTTTGCTTTCTGTTTTATTGATAAAAATAGAGGATATTTGGTAAGTAAAATAAGTTAAAATCGAGAAGTGGGGACAAATTTTCGTTTGCATAATTTACATACTTAAACAAAGAAGGCAATAGTGTCTAGTGAAATTGATACATAGACTCTGGTCACTGAACTGAGCTTACCAAAAAGGAGAAATGACAGAAAGTGGTTGAGGAATATTGATACTTTTGTGGTAGGAGTGGTATAGTAACACCATATTCTTGAAATGTGAACTTTTGTGTTTATGTAAGTAAATCTTACCCCAAATAAAAATAATATAAGCATTGGGGCTGGAGCAGTGGTGCAGGCAGTAGGGCATTTGCCTTGCATGCATTAACCTAAAATGGATCACTGTTCCATCCCCGGCATCCCATATGGTCCCCCAAGCCAGGAGCAATTTCTGAGCATGTAGCCAGGAGTAACCCCTTAGCATCACCAGGTGTGACCCTAAAACATAATAACAATAATAATAATAATAATAACAATAATAATATAAGCACCTTAATGTTCCTAAGTTTCCTACTGCTGCTTCTCAGAATTTTAGATATATTTTATTCCTTTGCCCACAATCTCTAGGTTTGCAGTTTTCTATAATTCTCGGGGTTTATTGACACCCACCACTTCTTCAATTGCTCACTACTCTAATATCTAATAAAGTCTTCCTCTCTCATCTGACTTCCAAGTTAACAAATAGGAAAAAAATCCCTTGGATAAACACTATATGGGTCAGAACACTGAAACTGTACACATGATTTTCTCATATTAAGAACTTAGATTGGAGGACCGGGCGGTGGCGTTGGAGGTAAGGTGCCTGCCTTGCCTGTACTAGCCTAGGACGGACCATAGTTCAATCCCCTGATTCTCCATATGGTCCCCCAAGCCAGGAGGGACTTCTAAGCTCATAGCCAGGAGTAACCCCTGAGTGTCACCAGGTGTGGCCCAAAAACAAACAAACAAAAAAAAAAACAGAACTTAGATTAGGTTCCTCTCAAGTTCCATTCCCAGCATCCCATATGGTCCCCTGACCCTGCCAGGAGCAATTTCTGAAGGCAGAGCCAGGAGTTAACTCTGAGCGCCACTAGGTGTGTACCAAAAACAAACAAAATTTGGATAAACTAAATTTTTTTCCTGTGAGGGGTTTGCTTATTTTATATATTTCAAATAGTTATTGATTTAGTCTGATATGTATAAATCTGTATTTACATACTTAATTCTATTGAGAAAGTTGTTCTTAATTCTTAATCTATAGTTCATGCATTTTGTTTTTATAATGCTTTGTTTTTATCATGCTGGCAGAATTTTGTAACTGTGTGCATTGACTAATACCTAGCTCACTAAAACATAATCACCTTCTCAGAAACTATCCTTTCATCCAAATAAGTTCACAGTCTCACCATCTTCTTTTTTATGGTTATGTAAATAAAGATAATATGTATGAAAATAAAGTTTTCTTCTTTCAATAATCAGTTTATAATTTCTCTTTATATTTGATTCTAATTATATTTGATGCAATTGTAAGTGGGCTGGTTCTTTTCATTTATCTTTTCTCTAATTCATATTCCTAAATAATCTTGTTGGGTATTGATTTTTCATTGTTACTTTACTAAATTCATACGTAATTTTATTAGATTCTTGGTATAGTCTTATTATACATATTTTATTTCATATGCTACTAGAGATTATCTGAATTTTCCCCCAGTAATAAGAACCTTTACTTTTTTTTCTTGCCTAGTAGTTTTATCTAGGACTTTCCCTGCTATTTTGAATGTCTTAAAAGTGGATATCTTTGGGTCTAGAGAGATAACATGGAGGTAATGTGTGTGCCTTGCATACAGAAAGATGGTGGTTCGAATCCCGGCATCCCATATGGACCGCAGTGTCTGCCAGGAGCGATTTCTGAGCGTAGAGCCAGGAGTAACCCCTGAGGGCTGCTGGGTGTCACACACACACACACACACACACACACACACACACACACACACACACAGTGGACATCTTTGACTTTTGTCTAACCTAGAGGTAAAACTAACACTTTTTCACCACTTAGCATATTAGCCATATGTTTGTTATGTATATTTTAGAATGTTACA
>PVKC010017955.1:0-19926 GCA_004027635.1 Crocidura indochinensis
CTAAATAAAGTTATCAATTGTGGACACTTTATCAAATTAGTATTCTCAACAGAACTATGTCTTTAGGTAGAAACCTTTGCTGTGGATTCTTTGAGATCTTAAAATCATGCTGAGCAGTTCTTTATCCTAATTTTATTTCAACACAAGGATCTCTATGGAAACTCATGTGTTGGCTTAGAAATAGCTCACTGGGGTTTCTTTTGTCTAAATAGTAAAGAAAGTGCTGGCTTCACATTAGCATTTAGCACTGAACAGCTTGTGCAGAGGAGCAAACAGCAGAATGAGTGAAATCGTATCCAAGTTTAGCTGACCAGCCGTTCACTCAGTTTTCTGCAGTTACAATGGATTGAAAACTTATTTCTACTATAAACGGTGGCAATCTCATTACCCGCCAGCATCTCCACCAGAGGGCAAAGACTCAGAGAAAGAGAAAAATGAAAAATAAAACAGCAACGGCAATAAAAGCAACAAAGCAGCTTATTTATTTATTTTTTTAAAATACTATATTTCTGGATTGATGAGCCAGTGTAACAGGTACTTGATTTGCATACAGCCAATCCTAGTTCAGTTCGTAATATCATACTTAAATTTTGACAGATGTCTCTACTTACCAAAGACAAAAATAGAACTGAGCACCTTGAGTGTTCAGGTTCCATTCAAAAAAGAATAAGAGAAAGAATGAAAGGATGGAAGGAAAGAAGGAAGGAGGAAAGGAAAGAAGGAAGGAAGAGAAAGAATGAGAGAGAAAAATATGCTTCTAAATAATACATTGTAGAAGGTTAATTTCAAGGTCAAAATTCTTCTCCCTCACATTATCTACCTGGAAAATGATCTTTGTTTATTTGTGATGAAAAATAGAGCTCTTAATTTGCCATAACTCAGAAAACACTAAGAATTTGAGTTTAGTTTTATATTTTAGTAGGCAGCAATGGACCTAAGAGAAGACAAATTATAGCAACAAGCAATTCTTTATGAGAAGAAAATTACTCGGCTTAGGTAAGTTTTTTTAGTCAGTTTTTATTTTTTAATATAATTTAATTTTTATTTATTAATATCTTTATTTAAGCATGATGATTACAGACATGTTTGTAGTTGGGTTTCAGTCATAAAAAATACACCTCATTTCACCTGCGCAACCTTCCTGTCACCAATGCCCCCATTTCCCTCCTTTCTCCAACCGTTCACATCTTCGAAACAGGCAATTTATGTCTATCACTCACTACCATTGTCATGATAGTTGTTGGTGTCGTTATTTCTCTAATTTTACTCACCGATCTTGTGGTAAGCTTCATATCATGGACTGGTCTCTAACATAGGTAAGTTGTCTTCAACATAGGTAAGCTAAAATAGAATTTCCATATTCAGATATGCCTAGTCCTTTCAAATTTTTCTTCATATTTAAATTACATTTTCTAGTCATGCACATGATTTACAATTATGTCTATATGGAATAAAAATGTGGAATAAGTACACATTCTGACTAATTGGTAAATCAAGACTCCAATGATAATTCTCATGATCTATGATAAACTAATTTTGAACAAAGGAGCTGGGTAATGAAGTAAAAGTATTCTGTTTAACAAATGATCCTGAAAAAACTAGATAATCACATGCCAAAAATTGATGATAGATCCATATCTCACACATCACACAATATTCAATTTGAAGTGAACCAAAGACCTTACTGTGCTGTAGAGGTAGTATAGCAGGTAAAACACTTGCCTTACATAGATTACATGAGTTTAATCCTCAGTAACCTTTAAGAGTCTAGAGTCATTCCAGGAGTTAACCCTGAGTTTACAGTCAGGAGAAAGCCCAGAACACTTCTGGAATGGCCCAATACTACCACCACAAAGAAAGGACTTTGAGATTAGATAGAAGAAAACATAAACATAATTCTCCAAGATTGGATACCAAAGGTTTCAATATTGTGATTCCATTGGCAAAGATAACAGAAATTTAAAAATTGACCCTACATCAAATTAAAATTATATGCATGGCAAAAGAATCAGTGACTAAAATTAAAAAACTTCAAAAAAAATGGGAGAAAGCATTTGTACTCAATACATCAGATAAAAGGTTAATACCCAAGATATACAAAGCACTTACAAAAAATGAAAACAAAAATCCCAATAAAACACCAAATAATTTGGATAGTATGTGAACACATGCTTCTCTAAAAAAGAAAGGTTGATATCCAGTAGGTATATGAAAATGTGTTTATTATAGTTTATTATCAAGGAAATCAAAATCAAGACGACAATAAGATTATCTCAATACAGTGAAAATAGTATGCGTGTAACCAATGCTTATTTTTCAGTAGAAGTGGTTCAAATGGTGCACATGATTTTTGAGTGATTTATAACTTAGGTTAGATGAGTACTTGGTCCTGCATGTAATATTTGTTGTGTTCTATATTGAGTCTCATTGGTCTAGTAGACTCTCCTGATGTTTGAAAATTCTCTAGATTTGTCCTTAGAGTATATTACTCTTCATAGAATGTGTCTAAGTCTACCAGAGAAGAGAGTACTTCCAATTTTTTTTCACAAGATTTCTTATCTCTTAGTATTTAAAAATAGTCAACAGATTGGCAAGACAATTCTATTGTGTTCAGTGAGAATAAACCATACTAGCTTCCTAATCATTTTAAATTTTAATGTACTTGTTTATTTTTAATATTTTATTATAAATCAGAGATTTACAAAGTTATTTATAAATAAGATGTAGGCATAAAATATTTCAACATCAATCCCACTACCAGTGCTAATTCCTTTCCTATTTCTAGCATTTCTTCATTAGTGATTTTGTTTGTTTGAGGGGAACACCCAGTTGTTCTTGGGGCTTATTTCCAACTTGGTACTCAGGGATTAATCCAGGCTGTGCTCAGGGGACCATCTGCAGTGCTATGATTGAATTCAGGTCAACTCTTTGCAAGGCAAGCATCTAGCTTGCTGTACTATTTCTTAACCCTTAGTTTAATGAATAAAAAAACAGCAACACTCATTTATGTTTCAATTTATGTGACAATTAGATCAAGTATTGTGGGAAAAAAGAGTCTAATCTCTTTGGAGTTAGATCCTTCACTCCGTATTTTCTGTTCGTTCTGATCAAGTCACAAAATACTGGTGCATTTCAAATATAGTCTAAAATAATTATTGTATTATGGCCCAATGTGATAGTAGAAGGGTAGAATGTTTGCATTGCATGTGACTGATCTAGATTCAATACTAGTACCCTGTAGGGTTCCTGAGCTTGCCAAAAGAGAGTCCTTAGCACAGAGCCATGAGTAAGCTGGAGCATTGTGAGTATGGACCTAAAAAAATAATAATATTTATACAAATTCAGACTGTATTCTATTGTACAAAAAAGTAACTTTAGCATCTAAATCATATGTGCATATTTCTTTCCTAAATGATGCTACAATTTCTGTATTCTGAAACAGTAAATTCTACAAAAGCAATTTTGTATTATTGTATATATTGCAAATATAAGTTTTAAAAAGGAGATAAAGTTGCTTAGATTAACATTAAGAATAAAATATTTTGTTATATTTTGTTAGACAACAATGATTATAAGCACACATAAAATATATAATATATTTATCCCCATTTAAATATTTTATTTAAAATAAAGGTTCTAGCAGAAAATCAATATTTAAGATTTAAGAGAGTAAGGTGAGTATAGTACTTGCCTTACACATGGTTTACTAGATTTTGATCCCCTGTTCTTTATATGATCCCCCAAACTTGCCAGGAGGACTCCTCACTTCAGAGACAGGAGTAAGCCCTGAGCATCACTGTATAAGGTCCCCAAACTACATGTACACCTATTCATATATATATATTTATATATGTATATAGATGTGTATTAGATTAGAAAACATATTTTTACTGCTATTAAATTATTTTGAAGATAAAATTTAATTAGAACTACAATGAACATGTTGGTTAATCTAATCTGAAAAACATTTTCTACTAATGTAAATATAACAAATATTGCTAACAATTTCTTTGAACTACATTTTTAATACATATTAAAACATAAGTTTGGTTTATTCTACTTGGTAGATGGAGCTGGAAATTTAAGTACTGGAGACTATGAAGAAATTACTATTTAACAGATATGTCAATAGCCCAAGATTCAGGAACAAACACACCCAACAAAGCTTTTCATATATAAGAACACTCATTCTTATAAATTAAATATTAATGCGTATTTTTATGGACTGAACTGCATGCCCTGAAATTCATATGTGAAAATCCTAGCCTCTGATATGAATTTTAAGGTCTTTAAAGACGCAATTAAGGTTAAATGAGATCATAAGGGTGGGACCATCATCCAATAGGACTAAAGTCTCTTGAGAAATAATCAGACAGGAATGATGTACAAGCATAGAAGAAAGCCCAACTGCAGACATAGCAAAAGGGTGGTTGACTACAAGCCAAGAGAGAGACCACAGGAAAGATCAACCCTGCCAGACACTTGATCTTGGACTCATAGCCTCCAGACTGATAGAAAATAATTTTCTGTTATTTAAGCCACCCAGTCTGTGGTATTCTGTTGTAGCAGTTCTGGCAAACTAATGCAGAGTTAGCATCCAAGGTGAAGTAGGTCAAAGGACTATCTATGAACAGGGAGTTCTTCAAGTTCAGTCTCAGGGATTAACTCTTTTATGACTTTGGGTAAGTCTTTTCCTTATCAGTAAGATAAGAGTGGGAATTTAGAGGACTCTAATACATGAAAGCAATATTGCTTTCAAGGTTTTGTCCAAACATTGTGAAAATAATGATAGTGTTTATATGAATCATTTATGAATAGTTTTCCATCATCATGATAAAGAAGCTATTCCAAGGGAAAGAATATTCTTTCTTTGTATCAAAAGTATTTAAAAAAATGGGATAGCTATCTGATTCTATCAACCTCAAATTCGCAGGATGTTTTTTATTTTCTTAGTGTCACTGCAAATTTATTGATATGAGTCAATATTGTCATGTTGTAATTTTAAAGTTTCTAAGCTCTGATGTATAAATATATATTTCTTATAAACATGCATGTTTATATTCCTTATAAACATGTATCTTATAAACATGCTTTTGTGTAACACAACTTGTTGTTGTTGTTTTGGACCACTCTTGGTCAATCTCAGGGATCACTCCTGGATATGCACTCAGAAATTGCTCCTGGCTTCAGGGACCATATGGGACTCTGGGGGATCAAACTGTGGTCATCCTAGGTTAGCATGTGCAAGGCAAACACCCTACCACTTGTGCCACAGCTCTGGCCCCAATGCAACACAACCTTTAAAAAATATATAAGCCTATTTATAATATACAGCATGACATAGTACAGCTTAACTTGTGCACTGCCAACCCAGGTTTGATCTCCAAAACTTTTTATAATTCCCCAAATCTCTCCTTGAATGATCCCTGGATGCAGAGACAGCAGTAATCCCTGAGCACTCCTTAGGTATAGCCCAAAATTATGTACTGAAATATATTAATATGTCATCAATTTGCAAGGAAAATCAGTTCTTTGGATCCTTCCAAGAATGCTATAGATGGGAACTGTCATCAACTTTATTTTAAACAAGAAAAAGCTATGTTTAACTGTGAAGAATTAAAAAATATTGAGTTAGTAAAAGAGAAAACAAAGAGCTGAATCCAAATCTGCTTTTAGAGAATATATGTTTATGAATACCTGTGGGAAACTTCTAATTTCTACACTGGATCACTTTTGGTTAATAGGTAGAAAAAATTGTAATAGCAAGAAGATCAATTGATATAGATTATCAAAATATAATTGATATAGATTATAATAACATCTTTTCCAAAATCTTGGCCACGCCTTAACAGATAATACTTAAGAATCTTTTTTTTTTGGGGGGGGCACACCCAGTAACTCCTGGCTATGTGCTCAGAAGTCGCTCCTGGCTTGGGAAACCAGGGGAATCGAACCGCGGTCCGTCCTAGGCAAGTGCAGGCAAGGCAGGCACCTTACCTCCAGCGCCACCGCCCGGCCCAATACTTAAATCTTAACTGTTCACATGTAGTTCTTTTTGGTTCCTCTACATTCAAAGTTGTTTTTGTTTTGGTTGCCAACAAAATTTCAAGGTTAGAGTTGTCTTTAGCATTTAATCTCCATCCAACTTATGTGGACTCTCTGAAACTTCCAGTGAAACCAGGTACTAAACTTGCTATAGAAGTTACTCTTTTTTTGCCGAGTCTTGACCACCAACCAAGTTTATATCTGAAATAAAAATGACATCTGGTCTTTTGCCTCTGGAAATAACTGTTCTAGGCATGGATTACACCAGAGGAAACATATTGTCTTTGGCTGGAGAGATTTTTACAGTGATTAAGGCAGAAATCTTGCATTACTTTGATCCTGGTTCAATACATGGCATCACCTGGTCCTCCAAGCACCACCAGATGCTGAGTACCATCGAAGTGTCCTTAATACCTCCTGGCATTGCTGAGTCTGGGCAGCACCACCACTTCAGACTCTAACATTGAAATGATTTCTGAATAGCTAAGAATTGCTGGGAGGGCTTTCTTTCCTTTTTCACTAATTTCAGAGCATAGTTATGAGCCACCTTTTCTCAAAGGAGGAGCATATCCTTTAGTCTCAACTCAGTATACAGTCTATTGGAGGAGTTTGTGGTCTGAGAATGAATGGTAGCTTAAGCATATAAAACACATGCAACTGACAAGAATGTACTTGTTCTTTTTGTTTTAAATCTATATAGGAATATTTTAAATTTACATAATAAAATCTTATAATTTATTTGAAAATATGATATTCCCTTATACCACTGTTCTGAATGTCTTTCTGAACCAATGCAATGGATATACAGTGTTTGAGAAGACAAATAGCATATAAAACATATAATAGCAGTATATTACTATATTTTATTCTAAAACTGATAGTTTAAATGTTTACTGAAGTAATGTTGCTTAACAATATTGCAAATAACTTAAGCTACAATTTCACACATCCTCAAAATATGCTATGCTGAAATATGAATATAACTAAGTTTAGCAAAATATAACTATGTTGCAAGATCTAATAATCAAAATGGTATGGTAATAGAACAAAAATAGACATTGGTATTAATGAAACAGGAATAAAAACTCGGAAAAAATGATCACACAAGGACCATTGATTTGCTACAAAGATTCAAGGCAATGAAATGGTGAGTTTCAGCAGCTTGGCTTGCATCTCTTCCAAGATTAGTCATGAAGTTATGAAGCAGGGCCATTTACATGACTGGCAGTAGAAAGAAAGATTGAAAGTATGGAGGTTTGGGGAATGTCTACTTTTACTCAGAAAAGACCCCAGAGTCTTTCAGCCTGAAAACTGGTATGGTATGCTCAGTTTTGCAACACTTTATCATCTCCAAATATTTCCATACACATACCATACACTACCATTTCCCCTCACATATTCCCCATTGCCATCTATGAGCAATCAACAATCTGTTTTTGGTCCATAGGCTTGCCTATGCTAGACACATGACATAGATGACATCATATAGTCTGTTGTCTTTTGTGACTTCTTTCATTCAGAGTGAAGTCTTCAAGTTTCATTTATATTGTAGAATAAACCAATAGTTCATTCATTTTTATTGTTAAATAAGTCAATTCAATAGTATATTTTTCCCACCAATTCACAAATTGATGGACATTGGGAGTTTGACTCTGAGGTTATTTATTTATTTATTTGCCTTTTGTCCCACACTCAAAGGCAATGTGCCTCTGTGCTTGGGGATGACTATAGGAGGTCTTTGGGGGACCATATGTGGTGCCAGAGTTTAAATTGAATCAGCTAAATGCAGGACAAACACCTTAACATCTATACTATTTTTCCAACCCAATACCTTTTTATCAATTTTTCTTTATTCTTGACTTATTAATGTCATATTTAATGTCATATATGTACATGTATTTATACCTTTAAAGAATCTCTATCCTTGATAGAAATATTTCTTGTAATATATAAGAAATATTCAGAATCCCAGAAACTTAGATAAACAACTCAGAATTATATTGACATTAGGATAGCCGGTCAATTGGGAAATTTTTATATCCAGATGCCATATGACACTTAGTTTGTTCCCTCTGTCACATTACTAGGCCAGATTGCAAAAACACATCAAAGATGTTAGCCCTTAATTAGTTGGGGAAAATTTATCTCCTAAGGAGTATAAGCTAAGTAGAAAACGTGCTGAGTTCCAAATGCATAAAGATCAGAACTTGTGTCTTATTTTCCTGTGACTGGTTTATCCTGAGAGTCTTTTTAAATGATTGTTGAAACTTACTGAATATTTTAAGGAACGCAATTAACTAAAAAATAGCTGAGTGATCATTTAATCCTGTCCCCTCTTTTGAAGTCTTTTAGCCCTTGGTAAAATGACACCTATTAATGCAAATGACCAAAATCATGTCTCTGGATGTTTTATATTTCCTAGACTAAATGAAATCCTTATGATAAAAAATCATTACTTTTTAAATATTGAAAGCTTTTCTGCTTTGTTGTTAATATCTGATTTGATATTCTAGAAGTACATGATGAAGTTTGTTTATTATAAAATGGTATAAGAACATTGAAGAGAAACCTATATATTTCCTTATCTTACCAGCTGAATAACATTTTATCGTCTTGCAATCTTCTTCCATACTTTGCTTCAGACATGTATTTTTACTCATTTTACTCTCACAAACACACACAATTTTCTGAACACTGTAGTTAGACTTCCTTCCTAAAGCCAGCAGTACCTGACACCCAGGTATGTTAAAAGGTTTCACACATTTGCCATGTAACTTTCCTCTAGGCAGAAGTAAAGTGATGAAGTAAGAGCTGTCACTAATGATCTCTGTTTCAATCTAAGTTAGAAAGTCACACTCCCCTTTCCTGTTGAATTTCCAATGCCTTTACCCTTTTACAAGTGGGGAAAGTTAGAGTCATATCCTTCCCTTGGGCTATGCAATCTGGTCTCTGGCTACCTCTCAGATTTCTTCCCACACCATCACTCCCTCCCAGCTGGAGCTACTCCAGACACCAAGGTCAAGATCTCTATTTCTTCCAGAATTTTTCACTCACTGTCCCTTCCACCAGGAACACCCTGTGCCTGAATCCTGCATATCTGACTTCTCATCTCAACTAAACATCAACTCAGGGAGAATGTGCTACCCGAATAAAAATCTCTGCCATAGTCTTCATCTCATTCTATATATTATTCTTTTTCTTCTTAGTGCTTTCTTTTTTTGTTGCTTTTATTTGGGGGTCACTCCTGGTGATACTTAGAATTTATGTGGCTCTGAACTCAATAATTATTTCCAGTTCAGAAGACCATGGATGCCAGGGATTGAGCCCAGGTCTGCCATGCTGTAGAGTTTCTCCTGCCCAATTTTGCTTTTATTTTTTATGAGAATATAGTACACAAAATCTGGTAATTTCATTCACTTATTTATCTGCTGTCTGTTCTTCTGCCAACAATGGGAGATTTCATGAACTGGGATCATTGTTTTTTTTCTTTCTCTAGAATAAACCAGCATGATGCTGATGACTTCAATGGCAGTTTGCCCCTCATAAATATATGCTGAATATTTATTATTCAGTAAAGGAGTAAAGCTATAAATGCAAAGTTTTTCCCCCCTTGTGTCCTTAATTTTCAATTTCCCTTTGAATGGGAGTGTGAGACAAACATAATTTGATTTTATGCTCTATATTAAGTGTGAAGAAACAATCAGAAAGGAAACCACTGAACAAGGGTAAAGGGATGTGATTTAAGGAAGAATTTATGACTTATGAGGAAAAAGAGCAAGACCAAAAACAATTCCCTGAACATTTTTTGGGGTTGTTTTTTTATTTATTTATTTATTTATTTATTTTTGGTTTTTGGGTCACACCCGGCAGCGCTCAGGGGTTACTCCTGGCTCCATGCTCAGAAATTGCTCCTGGCAGGCACGGGGGACCATATGGGGCACCGGGATTTGAACCGATGACCTTTTGCATGAAAGGCAAACGCCTTACCTCCATGCTATCTCCTGGGCCCCTCCCTGAACATTTTTAAATAGCTTTAGTCAGGTAAAATAAAACCAAAGCATAATAGCCTCTCTATATTAATGGAAGGGCCTTCTTAATACTGTTTGGGTATGGCATAATACTGTGTTCTGATACCATTTGCTACATTTTCTGTCCTTTTCTCGAACAGAGAGAAAAATTTCCCTATGGTAAAAAAGAAAGAATATAGAACTCTCATTTTTTGTTGTGTCTTCAACTCTGAGCAGAGGACATCTATTGTCTCTAGAAACTTTAAACCAGTGCTTCTCAATTATTTTCTGTCATGCCCCATAGGAAGAAGAAAACATTTTTGCGCCCCCCCGTAAATAGTATCTTTATTAAAAAAAAAACCTTTAACCTGCAAAACAAAAAAATATAAAATAATATGAGCTAATTTTTAAATCAGAGGTGATGTCTGGATTAATGACTACAATGAGCACTTTTGCAATGCATAGCTTTTGGAAGAGAGTTTTGAAGCAGGACAGAACAACTCTCAGCTTCAGAGATATATTGAGACATAAACACGGGGCTTAGCTTGTTATGACAGTATTTGCCGAGGTCAAACGCGCCCCCCCTTTTATGGAGCCTCACTACCCCACTGGGGGCGCGTCCCAGTATTTGAGAACTACAGCTTTAAGTGAAAAGCTATTGATCCTGAGGGTGGATCCCATGAAAAACTGAATTTCTACTTCTAAAGCAATCTGAACTTCAAACAATACCGCTAAATGTATTGTCATCCTGATTTCTCAGAAAAAAAAAACAAACAATAAATTAATGGGAAATGAAAGGGGAGACATATTTGGTGTGGGGACAAAAAACAAACAAAACCAAAATATAAAGCCAGATGTAGCTCTTTCTTTAAAGGATTGGGTCTCCACCCTTTCTCTCAGGGATCCAACTATACTTTGAACAAAGCAATCTTCCTGGCAATCCTCAGGAGTTCTTTTTAGCCTTGAATATTACTCTTCCATAATTCTGAAAACCTTTCCACTGTTCTATTGAAGCTATTCTGCTGGAGGTGGAACTCTAGCAAGAGGATTCTGCAGGTATCTGTTTTATCTTTCATTTCAAAGGGGGGAATCCTTGGCAACTGGGAGCTCCCTACTGAGATGGAAGAAACAATTGGCAAATTATAGGTCTACATGCTAGTCTGTGACGTTCAATTTTTGTCAAGGTGGCAGCTGGGGATCAGAGAACAATATTTCTGGAGCTGAGTGTGGTGGGGGTGACAGGCAGGAGAAGGGCAAGCTGTACAACCCAGAGCAGCATGTAGGCATTTCAAGTACCAGGTTTTTATTCTGTTCTGGAACACATGGGATTTTCATTTCAAACTAGCAAGTGTGGCAGCAAAGGAAGAAGACAAATGAGAAAAAGAAAGAACATTCATTCGCAGACTGAAATAGTCACAGAAAGGAAGTTCTTATCCCATCTCCCTGATGGTGCAACTTCCTGATACAGAATATCAGGAACTTGAAGTCATGAAGCAAATAGTTGATCTCCAATATTTCCCTGTAAAGCCTATTTATTCCAACCTTAGCATCAGGCACAAGATTAAGTCCTTTCATTCATCCTCTCACGTATCTTTTGAAAGCCCCTTGGAGGTGGTTTTTATTATGCTGGCTATTTTGTCAGGGATAAATTGAAGTGTATAAAGAGAAACTTTTCATAGGTGGCTTAGTTAATAAAGAAATCTAATAAGACTACTAGAACAGTGCCATCTGTGTTCTCAAGTTGACTTCTGAAACAGGAGCTGAAAACTTCCTTGATATTTTCTTCTCTAAAATATCCTTCTAAAATGCAACTTATAGGTTAATATATGTATTTTTCACAGAATTAAATACGCCACATGGGTATTTGTGCTTTGTGAGAATAGCAAATTATTTCTCTGATAATAAGAAAATGTTGTTAGGAACCAGTGGTTATAACAACTTACCTATATTAAGAAATGTTACCCTTGATACTTGGAGCTTTCCTGAAAGAGCAAAAACAATATCACACACATTTTTAATCAGTTTTAAGTTTTAAAATGAGGGTGACAATGTCCTGTTCCATAAATATGCTAATATTAAAATATACTATATTAATAACAGCTAACATTCTGATATTAAATATGATGATAGGATTTTGGCAATTATAGAAGCCTAATCTTATAGACAAGGTCAGAGAGATAGTACAATGGGTAGAATGCTTGTTTTGCATATGGCAAACCAGTATTTTCTCCTCAGCTCTCCTGAGAGTCTCTAGGTGTGATCCTTGAGCGCAAGCCAGGAGAAAATCCTGAGCTTAGATATTTGTGTCTTCAAAATACAAAACAAAGAAACTAGCTTCCCTATAAGCAATAAGTATATTGATATTGGCCAATGACTTCTGTGAAAACAATATATCTTTTACCCTGTCTGAACAAGCAGCCAAGTTTCTTTGATTCTTCTTTTCTCAACCATGAAATGTGTTACATTAAAGAATTGCTTTAATCATTGAGCAGTAGGCTCTAATTCCATACTCTGTTTCTTTTCTGTCATTGGACCTCTGCCAGAGAAGACACTGCTTCTCTTTGTCCCTTTCCCCTACTGATCCAGCTATTTATATTCTGCATATAATATTTATAAGATAAAATGCCAGTACATTTTGATCTAACTCACTCAACCAGAAATGTCACCAAAGACCAGACAAATACCTTTTTAGACCCCATCTGGACTGACAGCAATAGTGTTGTCTGAGATCTACTTCTTTCTATCCCCCTTAAGTTGAAAGTTTTCCTATCTCTCAAAACTCATACACATCTGACTTTTTAAAAAGGCTTTTCTAAATGCTACACATAGAACCAAGTCTCTGCTGAATTCCTCAATTTATCTCTCCTTCCTTCTTATGGTAGTTTTGGTGGAAGTTTAAACAGTGCATCTGGATGGCCATTAAAGCCTCAGTTCTGAAACCCACCAAATGTTTCATCTTGAAAACATTTATGCACAACTCTTATTTGTGTGTGTATGTGTGTGTGTATATATGTGTATGTGTGTGTATTTAAATAGAAACTATATCTAGTAGTGCTCAGGATCTAAGATAACTTTTAGCAAATCCAGCCCAGAGAGACATGGTGGTGTTTAGGGTCACCGGAGCTATACACACCACTTGGAGTATGACAGGGTTTGAATTCAGAGCTTTTACATATTTTATGTGAGATTTTACATACCACTCAAACTCTTCCATTTCCATACTAATTTTTAATAGGCAATAAAATATAATTTCTCTATGTTTTAATGTTTTTTAGCTTTTTTTCTCGATGCTTTTTTTTTTGGTTTGTTTTGGGGGCACACCTGGTAGTGCTCAGAGATTACCCCTGACTCTACATTCAGAAATCGCTCCTGGCAGGCTTGGGGGGATCATATTGAATTCTGAGGATCAGATCCAGGTCCATTCAGGGCTGGCCACGTGCAAGGCAAGCATCCTACCACTGTGCTATCATTCCAGCTCTATAGGATGATATTATATAAGTACTTATATAAGTACTATTATACTATAATATTATACTTATATAATATATTATATAGTACTATATATAATATATATAGTATTATATAATATATTATATATTAATGTATTATATACTATATTATATATAGTATATTATATTATACTATACTTATATAAGTACTATTATACTATACTATTATAGATAATTTTGTGTTTTTGACAATATTGACACCAATATATACCAAATACCAGGCTAAGCACTTCAAGTGGTGTTTTTTTCTCTTAGGAAAGAATGAGGTTCAAAATATTTTTATTAAACTGTGTAGAGCATATTGTTTTTTCTTTACAATTTTATTGAGGTATAATTGCTATACAAAACTATAAAATTTAAAGAATACATAATTTTATGAATATTGACCTATATAAACTTTCTTAGACTTTCACCACATTGAAGACAAAAAATCTTTATGTCATTTCAAGTCTTTGAGTCTTTAATTCATCTATTCTTTATTCATAGCTCTAGGCAATGATTAATGTGTTTTCTTTCCTATAGACTAGATTTTATATGGATGTAATGTATTATATACCTTTTTGTGTATATTTTCTCACTTAGTAGAACAATTTTGAGTCCCACGCAATTTTTTTCACTGATTGACAGTATATCTTTATTTTTTCTGTTTTTAGGCCACAGCTGGTAGTACTCTGGGCTTACTCCTACTCTGTGCTCAGTAATTACTCCTGGATGGCCCAACGGACCATACAGGGTGCTGAGGAATTGAAGCTAAGTCAATTGCATACAAGACAAACATCTTATGTGGTGTACTACTCTCCAATTCTACAGTATTTGATTTATTGCTTATTAATAGTCCATCTTCTTTATTACCAAATATGTTTATGCACTTTACTATTGGTGAAAATTGACTTGTGTTCAGTGCATGAATATTATTAAACTTCGTTGTTATAAACCTTCATGAACCTTCTTTCATTGTATTTTAAATTCTATTGAAATCTCCTTGGGTCATATGGAAAGTATATATTTAGCTATAAACCAAATAGATAAACCATTTCTTACTGTCCAATTTTATGGTGCACTCATTCCTCTTCCTCATTAAACTTAAAGTATTTGGGAGATATATTTTGAAGAGATTCCAAGTATAAAGGAATAGATGTTTCCTCAGTACTCAGAACAGATGAATAAAAAACTGTCAGTTTTCATCACCTCTTTGATCAAAGTTTTCATAAATTATGATAATCTTTATAAAGTGCAGGTCATCTGCCCTTTCTCATCCACAACTAGAGCCCATATATTTCAGGCAGTGTTTGGAACTTCGGAGATTCACTATAACTGTTTTTTAAATGATTGTTAGAATGAATATTATATTTGGAGCCAACCATATATGTTGTGCTTTTCAGTTGTCTGTGAAATAAGAATAGACTACGTATTCATTTTTAAGTTGGGTTTCAGAATAATGTACTTATATTACCTATCTCAAATGAAAGTAGTATATAAGTAGTTGTAAATGTCATTCTATTTGCTGTCCTATATTGCTCTTTGGTGTTTGGGTTTATAGAGATTCAATCTTACAAGTATAATTTCACTACTTTAAAGGTAGTGAGTCATTATTTTTGTCCATTATGGAACTGCACACAAAACTATAAAGTCTGTGGGCTGTCATTGTATGTCTGCCAACAATTCTCTGGTTATATTTATAATTCTGGGGCTATTTAACATATGATTCATTTAACATTTACTCTCAAGTAAGCATTATATGGCATGCAAACTTTTAGAGAATGTGGGAACATAGTGAATAACAAAGAGAAAATTTCTATTCTCATGGAATTTCAACTTAATTTATTTGTGTGTGTTTGTGTGTGTGTGACATCCATTAGTAGTCAGGACTTACATCTGGCTCTGTGCTCTGCTCACTACTAACTTGTAGTAGTGAGTTAATACTACTAGCTAACAGTAGTAAGTAGGGAGCCATATGAGGTACCAGACCAGTTGTAACTAAGGCATGTACCTCACCACTAACACTATCTCTCTGGATCATCATTTCAATTTTAGAGGGGCAGTGGCAGTCAATATATAAATAGATAGATCATTTGAGAGATAAGATGCCAACATGTCATGGAGAAACAAAGTGAAATAAGAAAGCAGGATAAAGAGGAGGCAACCCACATAGAAATAATAATTGAGTGCCACTTGAGGCAGTATAATAATATATAAAAGATTTAAAGTGATAAAAGTGCCTGGCAGGGAGTAGCCTGAAAAATATTTGAGATGCCAGTGTGACTAAAATAAGGTGAAGGGTGAAAGATTAGCAATTGAGCCCACCAAAATTCTAGAGTATTATACCAGGTCATCTTGAACATAGTGAAGATAATGGAGTTCAAAATGTGCTTGGAAGACATTTCAAGATTTCGAGCTGGTGAGCACCATAAAAAGTTTTTATTTAATTTTAAATAAATTTAAAATAACTACATTTAATAAATTTAATTAAAATAATTAAATTTAATAAGTTAAAATAATAAAAAAATTACTTTATTGAAAGAGCATGTATCACATAGTCGACATAGTTGAACATAATACGTTTATTTCCAGATAAGTGAGAGAAAAAATGTTTAAAAATAAAAGTCCACAAAGAAAACAATATAAAGAGGAGAGGGAGAAAAAAATGTCCAGTGACAAGCAACGTTGTGAAAATTATTGTGTCTAAAATGAAGTCATTAAATCATTGTCTGAAGGTTTAATATATCTTTGTTACTAACTGACCATTTTGTTACTTCATTTGTTTCTGAACATTAGGTGACTTCAGATATACAGGTGTGTTCCTATGTGGATGACAGTATTAAACAAATGAAATGGTTGTAGCCTTGTAATCCAGGAATTCCAACCACTATTGCTGATACTGTAGCTTTTATGGGTGAGACTATGGCTGCCAGGTCTCCAGGAAGAATGAGATGGTGGGAGGGGGGTAGGGAAGGATGCCCAAGTTCTGGTGATATCAGTCCAAATATTGGCATACTTGAAATTTGATCAGATTGGTATCTCTTCAGAGTCATAGAGGAGTAGTGAAGCAGGGCCAAAGGCAAAACAGTAATTATGGTTGATGGATGAAGCAAGCATGGTTTTGTCAATGAAAGGCCCACCTTCTCCTCCTGGAATTGTCAGCTTTCAACTGGTTGGGGTTGTATCCATGATTTTTATTGATCAGTTTATATAAATTTTGAGAACAGAGTGAGTCTGTGAAGCTGGTATAAACATGATGACTGCATTTCAGTGCTATGGAGTTTTATGAGATTTGATTGCATTGAGAATACATTTAGGAGAGAAATTATGCTTCAGGAAAACTGACTGAGAGTTGGTTGAAATATAATAAGATAGAATATTCAGAGTTTATATTTGAGTAGTATCTATGGGAGAGGTGAGCCTTTTGAGCAACCAGGTGATATTTAGAGCCGGTTACTGAAACATTGGAGTAAAATAGACAATAGGATACATAGTTTTATATATATGGAGGTGCTGGTGAGAAGTGTGGAATGAGATATCTTACAGTCAACATGTCAAGAATACATATGGGCCTGAGTAAAAATTCAAAGGAATGCAGATTTTTGAGAAGGTCTGAAATCTGAACCCTGGAGGGCTTCCAAAATGATAAATAAAGAGATGAATAAAAATCTGCAAATGAGACTGAAAAGGAAATTCACAAGGTAGGAAAAATGCTGTGGTTTGCAAAGTCCAGAAAAGTACAACACATTTGAGGAGAATACACTTAAAGTTGGGATTAATAGGGATATCAAAGGGATCATAGTATGGAAGGAATAATGGCAAACCTTATCTCCTACCATACCTATCTAGATCTAAAAAGCCAAGAAAACCTTTCACTGAAGCTCTTGAGGAAGTGGGAATTGAATTTTTAATTGTTGTTAACTATGACTAATACTGATAGGGAAATCAAGGGTAATGTTTCTCCATTCTTTATGGATAATAAAGATTGTGTATCTAGTAATGTTTGTCAGGGTAATCTGTATATTTTGAATAATTATTAAGGTTGTACTTTATAATTAATTGCTAACACCTATAGCAAAGTATTTATACAATTTGTTGAAGGGATGAAGTTCAAGATTAAGTCTTGTCCTGAGTCAACCTCCTTGGACTGGTGAGTTAATCTAAGCAACAGAAGCGAAACAAACAGGGTGGGAATATATAGAACTAAGCATCTTGAATATTTTAATTTTTTATTGAGTATTCTTGAGATGTGTGATAGTTTAAGGATCTCATATTTGTTTTAAGATTATTTTTGGAATCATAATGTATTTGACTGTCCTTTAAAAATATTTTATGCTCAGAAAGACATTATTCATAGAAAAGCATAAAAGAACTGTTTTTAGCTGTAGTGTCCCTCATTTTATAAAATTGTATTCTGAACAGAAATTAAAAAGTAAACTAATTTGTATATTTAAGTCTATATTTTAAATAACAAGGAAATTGAATCTCGTGTGAATTAAATTCTGTTGCTTGATAAGACATCTTGGTTTCATCTTAATCAAATTTTCAAAATGTTAAACTCTTCAACTATGACATGCTATCTGCAAGTGTAATAAAACACATATCAAATTTTAAACTCCTTTAAATTTAAGCTGTGAACATTACAGGTCTCCATTAATACTTATAGTAAATAGAAGTGATTCTATTCTATACTAATAGTAATTTTCTTAGGAAATTTATCTTTCAAAACTTAACATGAAAAATAATAAAAAAAATTTAAAGAATTCCCAGAAATAGAAATAGGGTTTACTTCTGTGCTTATGAATGGCTCCTTGAGGAAAATCATCTCTCATATTAATAAAACATCTGGCTTGCATCTTGCATAAATAAGAACACAAGAGCCGGATAGAGGTAACGGAAGAAGGAAGGAGGAGGAAGGAATGTGGATTTTTCTAGCATAATAATCTCTAACAGCCAAGAAATCTAATTAGAAGAAATGTCATCTAATGAAACTCAAGTCAAGAAAATTCCACAGGAGGAGTCAGAAACCTCATGGGACTACAAGACAAACACTGACTCAGTTAACTAATAGGAAAAGCAACAGCAAAACACAAAAACACACTTGCTTTTTATAAAGGATTAAATTCAGCTAAAACTACAATTATCAATGACTTCTCTTGGGACCATTTATGTGTTTAACCACAGACATTCCATTGCTTGGTTAATGTTTTTAAAGTGTCCTACTGTTCTCATTTGCATGGTTAGATTTCTTTCTCTTTCTTTGTTCACTGTCAGACTGGAAAAGGACATTTGCAATGAAAGATAAAAAAAATAGTCAATTTTCATACAATTATATGGATGAGAGGAATGGTTCTCCATCTACAGAAAAGACCATTTTTTACTTTTAAAAAAAAACACTCAACTTGATATTAAACTGATTATCATTGGTTTTCTAGCCAAATCTAGTTTGATTTTTGCAGAGCTAGAAAAATCACCAGTGAATTGAGATTAAATCACATTAATAAATATAGACTAAAGCATCAAATTATATTAAAGTAAAACAAAAATCAAAATGGAAATTAGAAAAGGCTTTGGTGATGCTTGTAAGAATCACTTATCTGCTTTGCACTTGACAAAGTATAACTGGTGTGAACTTTGATCTGTTCCACATTATCGAGAAGACTAGAAAAGAAATTGCTGCTTTCTATGATATTTAATGGGTTTTGAAGATTCTGAAAAGTCACTAAGATCCTAGAGACATAACTTTGCAATTTAAATAGGGTCACACAAAGACAACAAAAGAGATCTATGAAATGAAATATCCAGAAAGTAGCTCTCATATTAAAGTGAAATATGTAAATAGAAAGTAAATATAAACCACAAAAATGTGTCATTTTAGGTTTCTTATATCAGATTTATTAATATTTATGCTGATTATATTTTTAATTGTTGATAATTTTTATTTACAACTTGATAAGAACTTTGCTTATACAAACTTAGCATTTTCAACGATATTTTGGCAACAATATTATATACTATAATTGTAGCAATTAAGTTAGTGAGCCTTTGAAAATGCATAATTTTGGCTCATCTTTGCTATTTCTAAAATTTATTCTAATTGAATAACTATGCAGAAAACATATGTATAATAGTGTTTTAGCATTTTTATAATAGTGAAGACTGGAAGCAAATCAAATTATTTTCTTTCCTTAATTTTATTTTATTTAAATCAGTGTAATTTATAAAGTTCTTCATGGTTGGATTTCAGATATACAATGAATCAGGGCCAATCTCATTACTAGTGTCAACCTCCTTCCACCAATATTCTGAGAGTGCATAATATACCACCACCATTAGTCCCTTGACTTGCCAGTATACCAGGCTAATTTTACATTTAGATTGCTATA
>PVKC010017956.1:0-19932 GCA_004027635.1 Crocidura indochinensis
TCCTCTGCTCTTTCCTGCTGAGCCGCTTTGACCAAGACCACCTCGGGACCACCCCTTGGACCCGCACCCAAAAAGCGCAGCTGAAAGACCAAAGTCAAGATATCAGCAAGGGGACTTCTGATAATCCTATTTATGGGTGATTGTCCTTTCACTGTATCTTTACCTTGCCCTCTTTCTTTGCACCTTTGTTCTCATAATTTAAAAAAAAAATATATATATATATATAAAAAAAGAATATGTGTCTAGATTAAACTGACTTTTCTTTTCCTACAAAGGGCAATTCTTCACTCCAGCCTAAGCCCCTGGTTACTCCCAAGTAATCAGATAGCAAGATCATCTCCCACACCAGGTAGAACAAGTGGACTCCAGGCAGAGCTTGACAGTAGCCTTATAGGACATTTCTGCTGTGTGGGAGTTCTTAGTAAACTTTACCCACAGCAAATATTTCCAAGGTGGCAGAGATGGTTTGAGCAGGAAGATTAAGGAACTCTTTTCTCCAAACTGCCTCCTTTACTTCCTACTTAACTCCAGTCACCTGCAACTCTTGGGGAAATAGGAGCCAGGTAAGTTGTAGCAAAATTCACGAGTTACCTGAAGAACCAACCCTCTTTCTGGAGGAAGTCATCTCTGTTGCCTATCCAATTATGAAAGCTTGTTCCTGAAGAGGAGTAAGTACTGTCTAGAATGAGGTGATACCAGGTAGTTGTAAGAAAAGATTTCAGTTAAAAAGTCTCCAGGAAGATGAAATGAATAGATTTCAGAAACGTAGCCCATTATTAAGAGTGTTGACAACTTGGGGTAGGGAAAAGGAACTTGAAGCCCAAGAAAATTAAAAAACAAGATTATTGTTACTTTCCAGGAAAACCATAGTTCAGGAAAGGAATTATGACTGTATCTGCCTCATGCATACTTTGGATAGCATTTTAAAGTACACTGACTTTGAATAGTATAATAATCTGATTTCATGAAAATTATGGTACTAGACTGAAGAGGCTATGGAAGAGGGAACATAGATGGAGAAGGAGGAAGGAAAAATAATCCTCTGTGATTCAAGAGAGAAATAATTATTATGTTGAATATATTTTTATTATATATATATTTTTATTGAGATGAAAAGTGGTACATAACAGTGAAAATATTAGACAAATAACAGGTCAGGTGTGTAAGATATGGTAGCATACAATGCTAATCTAAATTTACATGTCACAAGTTCTTTAAGCCTTGATAGAATACCTATTAATTAACATAGTGAATAAGACACTTAGCAATTATCAGTCTTTCTGTGGAAAGTGTACTTGTACAGCATCACAATCAGTTTTTTCAAGGTACATTACCATTTGCGATTTTTCAAGTTATTCAACTACACAGTGGCAATAAATGAGGGCCTTTCCACCACCAGTGTGGTCCTCCCTTCATCTCTATTCCCAAGCTTATATTCCTTATCTCCCTTCTTTATCCCCCAGAATGCTAGTGTAACTAAAAACATTTATGTTAACACTATGTAAACCTTTTTTTTTTTTTTGCAGTTCCAGGTATTTTTACTAGTGGTTTCTTAAAGATTTAGATTCAAAGAAGCACTATAAAAGACAATGTTTGTGTGGCAATTATTGTTTGCATGGGCCCACCAAAATAAGGTGTCATGGAAAGGAAAAACTTTGGCCCAAGTACAAGGAGACCCTACCCCAGAAGTTTCCTGACATAAGACCATTTCCAGGCTCCAGGCAAGCTAGTTTGTTCAATCCTGGTCATTGTCTGTAGTGCCCATACAGTTATATTTTTCAGTCTCTGTTATTGGTCTCATGTTTCTATATTGAAGATCCTGGAATCCGCATATACCACATTGAAGTCAGGATGGTGCAGAGCGGCATCTAATTTCAACTCACAACTAAAGGGCAATACAGAAGGCCCTGTCCAGTTGACAAGTCATCGTTGTTGTTTAAATCTTCTCAGTGTTAAGGGAAGACTCCCCTGAGTAAATCATTGTCAGAGCAGCAATAGGGTCCTCCCTGGCAGAGGATTTCCTCCAGGTGATGTCACAGACAACCTTGGATGCTTCATAGATGGCCTCCCCCATTCAGGGGTGACTGGAAAGTGCCCAAACGTCTGAGGCCTGTACCAGGTCCTCATGTCAATGTTTAGGGTGAAAGGTTCCATTGCACCACAAGATTTATGTGCTCCTATCCATTAGATAAGAACCCATTTGTATGCATAGTGTTTTTGATTTTAGTGTGCCCATGCAAACAAGGAACAATGCCACCTGGTGTTATCAGCACATAAGGGGGCCACTAAAACAAGTCCAAAAATCCCCGTAACCTGGTTCAAACATAAGCATTAAACTGAGGAACTCTCACCAAAATTCCTTAAAAGTGGTCTCCCAGACTGAAAGTCCATCCTCCCATTTTTATTTTGAATATATGTGGTAACCCTGTGTGGTTTTCAAAATGGAGACCAACGGAAAAAAATACCAGTGAATGTCGAGACATACACCAGTACTGCTTCAGCCCACCCTCCACCCCATGCGTCCCCCCCACCCTTAGTGTAGGTAGACAAAGGCGGAAAGACTGAGGACCACAATAGAGTACCCCCTGGGCCAGCAACCAGGGAAGACCTGGAATAAAGGGGAGAATAAGGGAATGGCTAGAGCCTGCCAGGCCTCCCAACACCCCCCAAGCTAGGGAGAATGCCATCCAGCATCGGGTGTCCCCTAACCCCAAAACCTGGGTAGAGCTGACCTTCCAGGATCAAGGCACCAGAAGCCAGCTACCTGCCTGGTCCCTCCCTTTGCTTCTCCTCCCTAGTGTAGAGGGAGTGGGGAAGACTGGAGACCCCTAATAGAGTCCACCTGAACCCACAGCAGGCCACCCGAGTTGGCCAGGCCTAGAGTCCAGGGGGAAATAGGGGAACGGCTGGAGGCCTGCCAGGCCTCCCAGCACCCCCAAGCTAGGGAGAATGCCATCCGGCATGGGGTGTCCCCTACCCCAATATCTGGGTAGAGCTGGCCTCCAGAATCAAGGCACCGCTATGTTGAATATATTTTAAGAAAAACAATACAAATAGTATTTGGGCAAATGAAGGTAAACAGAAATATTCAGTTGAAGGAGTTAGCAAAAAGGATAGAGAATATTGTCAGATTCTTAATGGCTAAAATTGCAAAGCAATTTAATTCTGTAAAATTAAGCTCAGATAGCTCTGATTGAAAATATATACATATATGTTATATATTTTAAATGAGTTAATAAAAATAACCAATTGTGTGTGTTCTTTAACTTGGTTATAAAAAAGAAAAAAGAAAAAACATAAAGACAGCCCAGAAAATCTGTTTATAAAACAAAGGCAAAACCATCACTTGGATCTCTAGTTCTTCTCACATCCAACTGTGATCCAAACAACTCAATAATTAAATGTGTAGCTCTAAAAAAATAATTTCCAATGTTCGAACACCACAAACAAGAGCATGCAACCCCGTCACTACAATAGTAACAAATTGGAGGAAACAAAAATTAAAAAATGAATTAGGGACTGGAGAGATAGAACAGCAGATAGGGTGTCTACACTGCATGCTCAACCTGGGTTTGATCCATGAATGATTTCTGAACACAGAACCAGGAGTAACTGCTGAGTGTTGCCAGGTGTATGGCTCAAAAATAATAAAATAATTATTTTTAAAGAAAGACAAGGAGCTCTGCTAAGGGAACTGTGGACTGAGGGGGGTCTTTTTCTGTGCTTCTGTCTTTTCTGAATTCTTGGAGCTCTCCCCAAAGACCAGAGCCCTAGGAAGTGAATCCAGAAATCACTGCATTCTGAAGCTGCCAGCTAGCTAATGAGTGATTAAGATCTGGCTGTGGAGATTCCCAATTGGAGAGCTGATTGCTCCTCCTGCAGGAGACTCCACCCTACTGCGCTCTGCTAAGGGAACTGTGGACTGAGGGGAGTCTTTTTCTGTGCTTCTGTCTTTTCTGAATTCCTGGAGCTCTCCCCAAAGACCAGAGCCCGGGGAAGTGAAACCAGAAATCACTGCATTCCGAAGCTGCCAGCTAGCTAATGAGTGAGTAAGATCTGGCTGCAGAGATTCCCAATTGGAGAGCTGATTGCTCCTCCTGTGGGAGACTCCGCCCTACTGCGCTCTGCTAAGGGAACTGTGGACTGAGGGGAGTCTTTTTCACTGCTTCTGTCGTTTCTGAATTCTTGGAGCCCTAGAAGAGCGCGGCCAGTCCGCTTCGCGTCCACACACTCTTTCTAACCAATAAATCCCATCACAACACGCAGGAAAAACCACACTACTGGCGTGACAAAGCGGAAAACTCGTAGGCAAACACTATGCACTGAGAATGAGGATGATGTTTTGGATGACCTTAAAAATCCAACCCTCTGCTTAACCTCTCAGATGAGGAACTTAAATTAGATATATGGAATATGTTTGTAAAACTCCAAGAAAGCATAGATCGATCAGAACAGAACAAAAAGACAGAACTCAGAAAACTCCAAACTGAAATAGCAGGCCTGAAAAACACGATAGCTCAACTGAAAACCTCAGTGGATGCCCTCGACACTAGGGTAACAGCAGCTGAAGAGACAATTGGAGTACTGGAAGATGTATTGCACAAAAACTCAACAAAGCAGAAGAAATGGGAAAAGAAACTTATGACAAATGATCAGGCAATGGAAAAAGTACTCAAGGAATGTGAACAGATGAAAATTGAAGTCTTTGACAAACCCAAAAGAAACAACATAAGAATCATTGGAGTCCCAGAGACCCAAGTAGGGGATCACCAGGAAGAATTAACTGTCAAAGACATCATCAAAGAGACAATACCAGAGTTAATGACTACATGCAATCAAATCCTGCATGCCCGAAGAGTATCAGCTAAGAGAGACCCAAAGAAAAACACCCCCAGACACATCCTCGTTATAATGACAAATCCTAGAGATAGAGATAGAATACTGAATGCAGCAAGGTCAAAAAGGGAAATTATATTCATAGGAGCATACCTGCGACTTACAGCAGACATGTCACAAGAAACTCTCAAGGCCAGAAGACAGTGGTGGATTATTGTGACAAGACTGAAAGAAATGAATGCCTCACTGAGAATATTGCACCCAGTCCGACTCACATTCAGGTTTGAAGGAAGTATACATAGCTTCATGGATAAACAACAGCTTAAAAACTTCACAGAAGATTACCCAGCCTTAAAGGAAAAACTGACAGGTCTACTCTAAGACAAGAGAGACCAACAAACACAGGAAACTTATCTACAAAGATGACATCAAACCCTATGACAATCATCTCCCTCAATGTTAATGGACTAAATTCACCAATTAAAAGAAACAGAGTGGCAAAGTGGGTCAAAAAGATGAAGCCAACTGTTTGCTGCCTACAGGAAACAGATCTGAGTAGGCAGAAAAAACATAGACTCAAAATCAAAGGCTGGAGGAAAATCATAGAAGCAAACATACCTTCAAAAAAGCTGGGGTGGCCATATTAATATCTGATGATGTCAACTTTATACTCAGAAAAGTGGTAAGGGACAAAGATAGTCATTATGTTCTAATTAAGGGATATGTGCAACAGGAAGAAATCAGACTATAAAACATATATGCACCCAATGAAAGACCAGCAAATTATCTAATACAGTTACTCACAAATCTGAAAGAAGAAATCAATGATAGCACAATAATTATGGAAGACCTTAACACGGCACTATCAACACTCTATAGGTCAACCAGAATGAAACCCAACCAAAACATACTGGTCCTGAAAGGAGAAATGGAACAAAAGGACTAGTATATGTATATAGGACACTTCATCCCAAAAAACCTGAATACACATTCTTCTCCAATGTACATGGGTCATTCTCCAGGATAGACTACATGCTGACACATAAAACATACCTCCATAAAATCAAGGGGATAGAAATCTTGCAAGTTACCTTTGCCAACCACAAGGCTCTGAAATTAGATGTGAACTACAAAGCCACACAGAAGGAAAACATTAACAGCTGGAAATTAAACACCCTGATATTGAACAGCCAGTGGGTCCGAGATCAAAAAAAAAAAGGAAATCAAAACTTTCCTGGAAACAAATGATAATGAAGACACCACTCCCCAGAATCTATGGGACACAGCAAAAGCGGTCCTGAGAGGAAACTTTATAGCTCTACAAGCACACATCAGGAATGAAGAAGGGGCATACTTGAATAACCTTTTGACACACCTTAAAAAATTAGAAAATGACCAACAAAAGGAACCAAAAATAGGGCGACAGAAGGAAATTACAAAGCTGAAAGCAGAATCAATGAAGTGGAAAACCGAAAATCAATCCGAAAGATCAATAAAAGCAGTAGTTCTTTGAAGAAATAAACAAGATTGATAGGCCATTGGCAAAACTCACAAAGAAAGAGAGAGAGAGAGAAATCTGATAACACATATTAGAAATGAAAAGGGGAAGATCACGACAGATACTGCAGAGATCCAAAGGGTAATCAGAAACTACTTCAAGAAACTTTATGCTACTAAATATGAGAACCTGGAAGAAATGGAAAAATTCTTGGACACATATAACCTTCCACATTTAAATAAGGAGGAGGTAGATTATCTAAACACCCCCATCACCACTGAGGAAATTGAAAATGTAATCAAACATCTGCCCAAAAAGAAAAGCCCAGGCCCAGATGGATTTCCTAATGAAATTTTTCAAATCTTTCAAGAGGAGCTACAACCAAACCTAGCCAGGTTGTTTCATGAAATTGGAAAAACGGGAATGCTCCCAAACAGCTTTTATGAAGCGAACATTATCTTGATACCAAAACCGGACAGAGATGCTGCTAAAAAAGAAAATTACAGACCAATATCCTTCATGAATGCCGATGCAAAGATTTTCACCAAAATCCTGGCAAATAGGATCCAATGCTTCATCAAGAAGATCATACACTACGATCAAGTAGGTTTCATCCCAGGAATGCAAGGATGGTTTAACATCCGTAAATCTATCAACATAATACACAACATCAACAAGAAGAAAAATAAAAAATCACATGATCATATCAATAGACGCAGAGAAAGCATTTGATAAGGTCCAACACCCATTCTTAATCAAATCTCTCAGCAAGATGGGAATGGAAGGAACCTTTCCCAAAATAGTTGAAGCCTTTTACCACAAGCCAATGGCAAATATTATCCTTAATGGAGAAAAACTAAAAGCCTTTCCTCTAAATTCTGGTACAAGACAAGGCTGTCTGCTCTCACCACTCCTCTTCAACATAGTACTGGAAGTTCTTGCTATAGAGATCAGGCAAGTAAAGGATATCAAGGGAATCCAGATAGGAAAAGAAGAAGTTAAGCTCTCATTGTTTGCAGATGACATGGTACTCTACCTAGAAAACCCTAAAGAGTCTACCAAAAAGCTTCTAGAAATAATAAACTCATATAGCAAGGTGGCATGATATAAAATTAACACACAGAAATCAATGGCCTTTTTATACACTAACAATGATAGGGAAGAGAAGGAAGATAAGAAGGCAATCTCATTCACAATGGCACCGCACAAAATGAAATATCTTGGAGTCAACTTAACCAAAGACACGAAGGACCTATACAAAGAAACTATAAAGCCCTGCTCCAAGAAATAAGGGAGGACACACAGGAATGGAAACATATACCCTGCTCATGGATTGGCAGAATTAAGATCATTAAAATGGCAAACTCCCCAAAGCATTATACAGATTTAATGCCATCCGTATAAAGATACCCATTACATTCATCAAAGAAGCGGATCAAGCACTTATGAAGTTCATCTGGAACAATAAACACCCTAGAATAGCTAAAGCACTCCTAGGGAAAAAATGGGAGGCGTTACTTTCCCCAACTTTAAACTGTACTATAAAGCAATAGTTATCAAAACAGCATTGTATTTGAATAAAGACAGACCTTCAGACCAGTGGAATAGGCTTGAATTCTCAGACATTATTCCCCAGACATACAAGTACCTAATTTTTGACAAAGGAGCAAGAAAACCTAAGTGGAATAGGGAAAGTCTCTTCAACAAATGGTGCTGGCAGAACTGGTTAGCCATTTGCAAAAAGCGAAAATAGACCCCCAGTTAGCATCATGTACGAAGGTGAAATCCAAATGGATTAAAGACCTCGATATCAGACCTGATACCATAAGGTATATAGAACAACACGTCGGTAAAACAATCCATGACATTGAGACAAAGGGCATCTTCAAGGAGGAAACTGCTTTCCAAACAAGTGGAAGCAGAGATCAACAGATGGGAATACATTAGACTGAGAAGTTTCTGCACCTCAAAAGAAATAGTGCCCAGTATACAAGAGTCACCCACAGAGTGGGAGAAATTATTCACTCTACACCCATCAGATAAGGGTGTAATATCCAAAATATACAGGGCACTGACAGAACTTTACAAGATAAAAACATCTAACCCCATCAAAAAATGGGGAAAAGAAATGAAGACACTTTGATAAAAAAAGAAATACAAATGACCAAAAGGCACATGAAAAAATGCTCCTCATCATTAATCATCAGGGAGATGCAAATCAAAACAACGATGAGATACCACCTCACACCACAGAGATTGGTGCACATCACTAAGAATGAGAATAATCATTGCTGGCAGGAATGTGGAGAGAAAGGAACTCTTATTCACTGCTGGTGCGAATGCCGTCTAGTCCAACCTCTATGGAAAGCAATATGGAGATTCCTCCAAAATCTGGAAATTGAGCTCCCATTCAACCCAGCTATTTCACTCCTAGGGATATATCCTAAGAACACAAGAATACAATACAAAAACCCCTTCCTGACACCTATATTTATTGCAGCATTATTCACAATAGCCAGGCTCTGGAAACAACCAAGATGCCCTTCAACAGACGAATGGCTAATGAAACTGTGGTGCATATACACAATGGAATATTATGTAGCTGTCAGGAGAGATGAAGTAATGAAATTTTCATATACATGGATGTACATGGAATTTACCATGCTGAGTGAAATAAGTCAGAGGGAGAGAGAGATACATAGAATTGTCTCACTCATCTATGGGTTCTGAGAAAAATGAAAGTCATTTTTGCACCAATCCTCAGAGATAATGGGAGGAGGGCTGGAACTTCCAGCTCACTTTATGAAGCTCACCACAATGAGTGGTGAGTGCAGTTATAGAAATACCTACACAGAGAACTATCCTAATCATATTCATGAATGAGGGGCCTGTATGGAGTACAGGTGTGGGGGGGTTGGGAGGGAGGGAGATTTGGGACATTGGTGGTGGGAAAGTTGCACTGGTGAAGGGGGTGTTAAAAAAAAGTTAAAAAGGGGCCCGGGAGATAGCATGGAGGTAAGGCGTTTGCCTTTCATGCAAAAGGTCATCGGTTCAAATCCCGGTGCCCCATATGGTCCCCTGTGCCAGCCAGGAGCAATTTCTGAGCATGGAGCCAGGAGTAACCCCTGAGCACTGCCGGGTGTGACCCAAAAACCACAAAAAAAAAGTAAAAAAAAACATAACAAATTCAAAAAAGAAAAAAATAAGGCCTCCCAATTTTTGCCACAGGCTGTGTTCTTCACACTGACTGTGTAGAAAGAGGAGATACAGTAAATGCACCCCATATAAACCTCAACCCAGACCCTTGCCTGGTCTGTATTGGGAATTTGGGGACAAAAAAAAAAAAAGAAAGACAAGGAAATATGTGTTGAGAAGCACTTCAGAGCCATATCTGCCTACAGTTGGCACAATCACCAAAGTGATAAAAGCAGAAGATGGTAAAGATGTTATTGTTATCTATTCTAAATACCTAGCAAGCTCACTGAGCTTGTGCTGTGCTGGACCACTTCTCCAGCTGATGATAAGTTGTTCCCTCGCTCCAGAATAACAGAAATAGATGGCCACAGCCTCCTCCACAGAACATCTCACTTTTAAATGCCTTTAATTATTATCCACTTCTGATTGTACTTCTTAGAACATGGGTTGTAAGTGAATTAGCCTTAGATGATAACACTGCACATGTTTCATGTATACAACTTTTTATATTGGCATTTGCAAATTTCCTTATGATCACTTTCTACCTACAGTGGATCCCCCTTTATCCATTTTTCTCCACAACCTACAACCCACCCACAAATCATTTCTCCAAGGCAATCACCATTCTGTTAGAAGAATCATTTAGATTGTTTTGGATTTGTTTGTTCCTTTGCTTTGTCTCTTTATTTTCCGCACATAAATAAAATCAGACAGTGTTTGTTCTTCTCTGGCTGACTTTATTTGTTCTTCTCTGGCTGACTTTATCACACTTAGCCTACTACCCACAGGGCCCATCAAGCCTGTCATAAATAACAAGGTTTTATTCTTTCTTAGAGATGAGTAGCACACGCTACATTCTCTTTATCCAGACATCATTTGATGGACAATTAAGTTGTTTCCCTATTTTGATTATTATAAACAACACTGCAGTGAAAATAAGAGTGCATACATTTCTTCAAATTAATATTTTCATAATATTCTGATAAATATGCCAAAGTAGGCCAAATAGTATTTTGAGTTTTTATTCTTTTGAGAACTCTTCAGATTGTTTTCCAGAGTCATCACAAATTTATTCTCCCTAATTTTGCACAAACAGTTCCCTTTTCTCTACATTTTTACCTGCACACTTGTTTCTTGCCTTTTTGATAAATCATTGTCATTGGCATAAGGTTTTGTGTTTTAATGTCTATTTCTGTTTTTTGTTTATATTTCCCTATGACTTGCTGAATGCTTAGATGGTCTGCAAAATTTTTATTCAGGGTGGGTTTTTTTAAGTTACATATCTGAATTCTTTAAGTATTTTGGGTTATTAATCCATTAGCAGAGAGGATTTGCAAATATTTTCTCATTCAGTGGAATGTCTTTTAATTGTGATAATGTCTTTTTTCCCTATGGTGAAACTTTTCAGGTTATATACATCTCACTTAAAAATTAGTTCAAAAAGAATTAAAGATTTGAATGAGAGACAAGAAACCATAATGCCTTATGGTTTACTAGTTCTAAAGATGTCTTTGGGAATTTGACTCCAATAGAAAAGGAAACAATTAAAAGCTTCCTGAGGACATATTTTAATATTTCAGATATCAGGGACCCGGGAGATAGCATGGAGGTAAGGCGTTTGCCTTTCATGCAAAAGGTCATCGGTTCGAATCCCGGTGCCCCATAGAGTCCCTCGTGCCTGCCAGGAGCAATTTCTGAGCATGGAGCCAGGAGTAATCCCTGAGCACTGCCTGGTGTGACCCAACCTCCCCCCAAAAATATATATATTACAGATATCAATATTTCAGAAACTAAATTTTGCTATTATTATACTTGAAAACATCTCTGAAATTATCAAATATACTGTCTCATAATTTTATTTTAGTCATCATGGTTTACAATAGGGTTTATGATAAAGTTTCATGCATACAATGTTCCAAAACCATATACTCCCACTAGAATGCCCATTTTCCCTCACCACTGCCTCAGAGTTTGCCCCTAACCACCAACCATGATAAGCTTAGTTTTATAGACCAGTTCACATATTTTCTTGTCTTGGGTAATCTGTTATTCTTCACTTTGATTTTTTACATTATACATATGACAGAGATTATTTTGTATCTTTCCTTCTCATTTCTGGGTAACCACTTGGCATGACACCTTCCAGTTTCATCTATGTAGTGGCAAATTGTATGATTTCATCTTTTATTATAGCTGAGTAGTGGTCTTTTTTTGTGCCTCTTTATGCAGTCATCTGTTCTTGGACACTTGGGTTGTTTCCAGTTCTTGATTATTATGAATAATGTTACAATGAACACATGTCTTTTCTGAATAGAATTTTGGGGTCCTTCTGGTAGATGCCAAGAAGTGAAATTTCTGGGTCATCTGTAAACTCAGTTCTTAGATTTTTTAAAAACCTATATTGTTATATTCTTTATGGTAAATAATCTTTAAAAATCTAAATGGGTGATTGGAGTGTTACATTTATCTGGGATATGAATCTCTGTGCTTGATCATTTTTCCAGTTATAGGATTTATAATAAAGCTTTGAAACACTTGTCAGAAAAACTCCTATATATGTATTTTATTGTATTATACCTTAGAAAGCATCCTGCTACCCAATTATAAACCACTGAAGTAGCCATAAACCTTTTGGGTCTGATCCATATCCCTTGCTTTCCTAATAGTCTCAATAAACATGGAATAAAGTGACTGAATGGACCCAAATGAAGAAAACATGGTTCAAGTTGATGTGTAGGTTAGAAGAAAATCATCTATGTATTGTTTTGTGACTTTCCTTTTTTAAAGTATAATTGGAAAGGGCCAGAGAGGTAGTACAGTGGTAGGGCATTTGCCTTGCTGCAGCTGACACAGGATAGACCTGGGTTCAATTCCCAGCATCCCAGGTGGATCCTGAGCCTGCCAGGAGCGATTTCTGAGCATGAAGGCAGGAGTAATCCCTGAGCACTGCCAGGTATGGCCCCAAAACAAAATAATAAATAAAATAATAAATAAATAAAAGTATACTTAGAATATATGGATTACTGGAATAAATATAATTGGAATAAATGGAGTATTAGTTGTGGAACTCTTGTTGTTTTTAGCATTCATCTGCCCTGTATTTTCTTCTCCTCATTCTGGAGTAGTGCCTAGAAAATACCTTTACTATACCCAGATTCCTAAATTTCTAGCCTCAATTTGGAAAATCACCTTCAATGTATTGTTTTGGGGGGGGGTTGCCTCTCCAAAATAAATAAATGAATTAAATGCTTCATTATGCCCAATTTGTCCTTAGATAGTCAAGGCTACCATATGGCATCAATGGATGCCTAGTGGAAATATATTCAATATATCATCAAATAAAGATGTCAAATGCCCATAATGAAAGATGAATCTTCTCTGAAACATTGTTTTACCAATTAGCCACCTGGATATGTGTGGCCAAGTCCTAATCAATTAGCCAGTTTGGGTGTTTGAAAAATGTGCAAGTCTTGAGTAGAGTTGAGAATATTCAGAAAGTGTAGTGGTGATGATAGTACCAGGATAAGTGAGTTCAGGGTGTTCTCATTAGGAAAATGCCTCATTGTGGTCCATTTCCAGTCCCTCAGGTAATCATCATTGGAAGAAACTGACAGTATTGTAATCCTGCCCTTGACAGGATCATTGAATTTTCATTTGCCATGTGAATAGCAACAAAGTAGATGTCATCAGAAGGTACTTGAAACTTTACTTGATTGGGGATCTCTCCCTTCCTATAAGGGACAGTTAGGTCATAGGGTAAGTCCTTCACTTGCAAGGAAATCCACAAGGATTTCCTCTTCATTCCCTTTACATTAATGTTCCAATCAGATAGCAAAAGCTGTTCAGTTGCATCTCAGCATGTCTCTGTGAATCTGTGTAAGTCAGTGTTTTTTCAACCTTTTTATACAAAGGCACACCTTTTTTCATGAAAAAAAAAATCACAAGGCACACCACCATTAAAAAATGTTAAAAATGGGGCCCGGGAGATAGCATGGAGGTAAAGCGTTTGCCTTTCATGCAAAAGGTCATCGGTTTGAATCCCGGTGCCCCATATGGTCCCCTGTGCCAGCCAGGAGCAATTTCTGAGCATGGAGCCAGGAGTAACCCCTGAGCACTGCCGGGTGTGACCCAAAAACCAAAAAAAAAAAAATGTTAAAAAAAATTTTAACTTTGTGCCTATATTGACTATAAAGTAACGCTCTTGAATAAGAATCAAATAAACACAAAGTAATTATTTTGTAATAGTTTCATTATAAAATAATAAAATATTTTATAATTTTTTGTATTTCTGTTTACTTACTCAATGTGAAACTTGGACCTGTTTGGCTGAACATAAAGCTTATATTCTGGCAGGAATTGAAAGATACACATGTAGCTCTTCGTCAACAGCTCTCAGTCTCTCTCTGTCTTTAGTTTTTATAGTCCGTAAAATGTGCTTCAGTTCACAAATAGACCAATCATGCTGAAACCCCATGTTACGGATGAAACTGGAATTTTTCCCATAGCATACCAGACAATATCTCATGGCACACTAGTGTGCCGCTGCACAGGGGTTGAAAAACTCTGGTGTAAATTATGCAAGTGGCAATATTGTTCTCTCTGGCATGTGTTCCATTTTTCTTACTCTCCTGTGCTTTCAAAATTCCCATGTTTTTCCTTAAGTATGTGGCAACAACCTTATTTTAACTCTGGGATTATCCCCTATACCAACTTTTGGAAACAAGCAGCTCTGAACATCATGTTTTTATAATGTGTCATCAAGATTTATAAAATACTATCCTAAAGCCAAAAGACCACTCCAATGCTGAGTATTTATACCACTAAAAATAAGTATAAGCATACATTTTTAGTATATAAAATTTTGTAAAATAATGTCAGAAGTTCAGGATGGGAGAATATCTCAGAATTGGAGAAGGAAGAGCCATCAACAGGTGAAGGGGGAAATCTGTTTCTGTTTAGAGGATACCTTAAAGGTTGGTAACTGTGTCTATATATAGAACAAGAGCTCCAGGGTGATTTCATTTGTATCCTGGGTTGAATTAACTTGAAGGGTTGTAAAGAAACACAGTAAGAAAGTTAGACTTGACACTAAAAACAAAAATGAAACTTGACTTGAGAAACAACAGGACACAGCATTATTTCAATTGCAATGGATTAAGGCTTTAGCCTTTCCAATGCAAAGGAAGTCTCAAATTACCGTGATTAAACCCATCTTCTTGTGGGAGGTTGGTACAATTGTACTTCTTACAAACTTTTTTTTAAGGACCATGTGTTCACTGTCATCGCCTTATAGCAAGCACCTTTTTCATTACCATCTGTGCTGCCTTCAAGGCTGGACCAACTGATCTTGGCTTTTCATTTAGCCAGTCCTGCTTTTGAGCATATCCCCTGCACTTATCTCTCAAATTTTTACTGATGCTTGCACATCTGCTCTTCATTTTGTTTGCTGGAGTCTGTCTTCTACTTGCTTTCTACCATGAAATCCTTAAATCCAGAAGTTGGCAGCAAAGTCTTCTTTAAAAATTCTTTCAGTGACATCTCAGACAATACTATAGAAAATGAAAATCCAGTCCTTGAACATGTGAAATGACTCACAAACTGTATTACTTTCTCCTATGATCCATGTTTTGGAACCTCAGAACAGAATTGTGTTATTTAACCAATTATTTAACCAGTTATTAACACCCTGCCATGTATCTGAAGAGCTTTGCATTTACCACTAGTCAGTAAATTTTTAAAAATGCTCTACCCAGAAACACACCTGATTTTCTGTCTTGTTTTGTCCAGCTCCATGTTTTACCATTCAGGACTTACTTTATTCACACCCCATGACACTGTTTAAATTCTGCACACATGAACATAGAATGAATGTTTGCAGATTTTGTGCTTAACTCTTACACCTGTCATTGTAACTGTGACTCTAGAGAGTAGGAATCTTTGACTACACTGGAAAAGTACAAAACAAACAAACAAAAGTGCACTTTGCGGGCCTGGAGAGATAGCACAGTGGCGTTTGCCTTGCAAGCAGCCTATCCAGGACCAAAGGTGGTTGGTTCGAATCCCGGTGTCCCGTATGGTCCTCCGTGCCTGCCAGGAGCTATTTCTGAGCAGACAGCCAGGAGTAACCCTTGAGAACTGCCGGGTGTGGCCCAAAAACCAAAACCAAAAACAAACAAAAAAAAAGTGCACTTTGCTAAAGACTACTTTACAGTATCAAGAATAGCAAATGGTAATGTCAAAAGGTGAAAAGGTGGTAGAATGTTATGTATGGAACCTAATCAGCAACAGTACTGTGATCCACAAAGCAAAAACTAAACCAAACCAAACAAGCACCTTTTTTAAATAAATATCTTTATTTAAGTACCATGATTACAAACATGTTTGTGCTGTGTTTCAGTCATTAAAAAGTACACCCCCTTCGCCGCTGCAACCTTCCCACCAACATTGCCTACCATCTCCCTCCTCCTACAACCCCTGCCGAGACAGACATTCTATTTCTCTCACTCATTACCATTGTCATGATAGTTGTTGGTGTAGTTATTTCTCTAATGGCATTCACCAATCTTTGTGGTAAGCTTCATATTATGGGCTGGTCTTTTCAAACCTCATCTCTATTGTCGCTGAGTATCATTACCATTAATTATTATCACTATTATTACTGTCAATTAATTATTAATAAATAATGATTAATAAGTATGATTAATAAGCAATTATCATTACTATCTTTTATTTTTCTTAAATCCCACAGATGAGTGAAACTATTCTGTGTGTGTCTCTCTCCCTCTGACTCATTTCACACAGCATAGTAATTTCCATGTCCATCCATGTAGGACAATTTCATGACTTCTTTTTTTCCTGACAGCTGCATAGTATTCCATTGTAAAATAAGCACCTCTTAAAGAAGCAGACTCTGAGGTTGTTCTAATGGGAGGATTAGAAAGGTCATTGACAAAGGGAAGTTGAACCACGAAAATAAATTGAAGAATCACAGGTGAACAGGAAGAGAAAGAGAGAGAGAGAGAGAGAGAGAGAGAGAGAGAGAGAGAGAGAGAGATCGATCAGTGGGTAGGATACTTGCATACAACCATTATGTGCCTGATTCTGGAGCCCTGCCAGTAGTAATTCCTTAGTACAGAGCCAGGAGTAACCTGAGCATCACTGAGAATGGCACAAAAACAAAAATAAAAGAATCATAAGTATAAAGAGAAGTAAAAGATGAAGTAAAAATAGCTGACTTTGTTGTTGAAAGTGGGTGGTGCTGGTTTGAGGTTCATAAGACTATTACTGTGCTTTTGTTTCTGTTTGGAAATATCCATAGTCATAAAATTTTAAATATAAAAATTAAAATAATTAACTAAAAAGTTCTTTTTTTAACTAAAAAGTTCTTAAGGCATGTCTTATTCATCTTCTTTTTGGTTTAAATCATTTAGGCAATTCCTGTATAGAAAATGTCCATATTAACTTACTCTGTTTCAGAAGTCCACTAAATTTTTGCCTAGTTTCCATCAATCATTACCTATCATTATGTAAAACTTTCAAATTCTCCTTACATTTTTCCTGAGTATTCTAAAGAAGTATGTTCTATACCCCCAGAAAAAAATGTTCTCTACTCCCAGAAATCATGTGTTCTTTACCTCCAGAAGACACAGGGAATGTCTTTTTAAGAGTCATGGAATTATCAATCTTTTTGCACTGTTTAATTGTAATAATGCAACTTTCCCCAGGAGCTAGTCTCTGATATAAGCTACTTTTTTTTATCTATGCCACAGTCTCATTTTCATATTGAATTGTTCATCTTCATTTAGACTTCAGGATCTGCATCTGCCTGATGTTATTCCAAGTATTCTACATTATAGTCTCCTTCATTAGGTGCTGGATAACATTTAGAGAGAGAGAGAGAGAGCTCAGCATCAGTTTAGAGCATCCTGTCCCTTAGTGCAAGTGTTTTAGACTCTTTTTGGAGAGGAGTTTATTTTGGAGCCATACCCAGTCATGTTCAGAGGTCACTTCTGGCTCTGTACTCAGGAATTATTTTGGTCAGGGTTGAACCTGATTCAGCTACATGCAAGGCAAGTACCCTACCCACCAGACCATTGCTCTGGCTCTGTGTCTTAGACTCAAGGAAAATGTGGATGGATTCTTGTTACCATGTAGAAGTCCATTTGCCCTTAAAAATCTGGAAAAATTGCTTTATCTTTTTTCTTTGATTTTTCTTGGCATTATCCCAAATACACAACTTAGAACTAAGAAGATTGGTCTCCTGGAAGTAACCTGAAAGTTAGCAACTTTCATCCACAAGGAACTAATATGCAATGAATTGAAAATTCCAAAGGCCTGAAGAGCTGTGATACTGGGGATGAGCTATGTAGGTAACTGATGTTTAAGGAAGGGAGAAGGTTTCCCATCAGTGATTTCTGAGTTGAGGAATAGGACTGAAACTCCTTTGAACTTTACCTCTGAAGAATGCACAACTAATACCTTCTTTGCAGAATTATCATGAAAGTAACATTAGAAAAGTTTTCAGCGGGGTCAGAGAGATAGCACAGCAGTGTTTGCCTTGCAAAGCAGCCGACCCAAGACCTAAGGTGGTTGGTTTGAATCCTGGTGTCCCATATGGTCCCTGTGCCTGCCAGGAGCTATTTCTGAGTAGATAGCTAGGAGTAACCCTTTAGTACCGCTGGGTGTGCCCCCCCACCAAAAAAAAAAAAAAAAAGAAAAGGAAAGTTTTCAGCAGTGGGCCCACAAACATTTTATGAAGAGTCAATTGCTATAATTACTAATAAGTGTACAAGACACTGATAGCACGGAAAAGTGCTAACTGCAGATGGTAAGAATTATTTTTAAAATATGATGTGTTTCCTTGCTTGCCAAATTAAGTTAAAACCAATTTTCACATTAGCAGTAGACATTTGCTAACTTAGAAAACACATCTACCAACAAGACATCAAAAAAAGTCTTTGAGACTGATGCTCATTTAATGTGTCACAGTCACTCTGGGTGTAAACTTTTTCTGAAATGTGAGAGGCTCGTTGAATTTTTTTTCTCATTCTTGTCTACCCAGCTATCATTCTGTGTATGCTCAGAGGTGGAAGTTTACTGACCTTGGCTTGCGTAGAACAGAAGTTTTCATGCTTTGATTCTGTTTTGTGTTTGAGGGTAGTGATAAAGAATTAAGGAGAACAATTGTTAGATGCTCTAGAGAAAATACACACATCATCTCATATCTGTTGTCTGTAAAGTTGAAAATGACAATGAACAGTAGTGCTAATAAGTAGTTGAGTTTGAAGAAAATAATTCACCACTTCTGAGGCATTTGAAAATGTTGATGAGAACAGCTTTTTGAGCAAATGGAAAAATCTGAGATTGACATTAAATTTTATTGTAAAGATAGACATACTCATTTTATACTTTAAACAAACATTTTTTTAAACTGAGAATCATTTTATTTGTTTTACCATTTAATATATTATAATGCTTTTATTTTTTAAATACCATGAGTAACAGCAATAGAGTGGTCATTTATAAAAATTTTTTACTTGAGTCGAGTGAATTTTCATTTTATTCTTAATAAGTAGTTTTTTCAGTTGATATATCAATGTCCATTTTTTTTATCAAACTTTGAAATGTTAGACAATTGGGACACATGGGATTTTGGTGCTCTGTTAATGGTTAATTCAATGTTATGGGGGTTAATGCTGTTAATGGGGTTGGTGTGTGTGTAGATGGAGAATACATTCCAGCTCTGCAGGAATCTACCTTGAGCCTTATTTCCGGCCACTTCTGGCTAGTACTAATGATGATTAGGCACAGGAAAATTACAGAATACAATTTTCCAGTTTAGAGAAGTGACCTTTTTATGGGATGGAGTGCTAATTCTGCTCTCTTTCTAACTCTCTAGAACACTTTGTCACTTGTCTTCCATGAATAGGGGGCAGTGTTGATTTGTTTTTTCCTTCAGACTAGTAGATCTGATATCACCAGGGCCAGGACCAATATCTCAACAGTGTTCATCTAATATATTTCACCTTTAATTTTCACATTGCTGTGTTTATATGTGTACAAAGTTGCTCTGACTCTTAAACAATATGAATAATATATTTTTTTCTAATTTAAAGGACTATTTGACAGAATACAGAGAATGTAGGGTGGAATTGATATTTGAGTTAAATAGCAATGCCTTGAAAGATCCAAAGGAGGAAAAACCGGCTAGACTCAAGTACTGTGAAAAGCAAGGTTCCCTACTAGTGACATCAGGCTGGGAATCCCTGCGAATCCACGGCTGCCTAGAGTGGCCAACTACAAAGGACTGTGAGTTTGTCTTCTCTTTGTGTTTATCTTTCGTGTGCTGTCCTCTGAACTCGCGGGAGTGAGCCATCTTGGCTCAAAAAAAAAAAGTACAAACA
>PVKC010017957.1:0-20131 GCA_004027635.1 Crocidura indochinensis
GGTTCCCATATGGTCCCCTGTGCCTGCCAGGAGCGACTTCTGAGTGCATAGCCAGGAGTAACCCCTGAGCGTCACTGGGTGTGGCCCAAAAACCAAAAAAAAGATCACATCGTAAAGGATATTGCCTTTGTTCTGCTTTTATAAAGAAAACTAAGTAAGTTCAACTAACAGACCATGTTTGTGTTCTCTAGAAGTAAAGATATCGAGTTATGTACATTTTCCCTTGAGTGTGAACATCCTGCTTTACAAAGCTAGTTACTTCAGGGCAGAAAGAAATACTGACAAAGGTTTCACCTGCCATAAAATAAAATGAAATGCTCTATGGGCAGAAAATAAAGCTGGTATGTAACACAATAAAATACAATGGAAATGTATCAGTGCCATATTAAATAATAATAGTTTTCCTAAGCAATTAAATAAAATAGAACACATTAGAAAATCCAAAGCAGTGATTTAAAAAAGGATATATTTGAAACACATAATATTTTTTCTTTAAATTTATAAAGGCAAGTAGTTTTTAATGAACTATTTCAAAAATATCTTAATATATTTTATTTAGTATATTTATTGGTGTAATATAAAAATAGAGGCAATAAAATGTTTTTAAATAATTCAAATAAATATAAAATAAAATAAAATTCTCTAGCACCATATTCTTTTTTTTATTTTTATTTATTTATTTTTTTGGTCGGGGGGGGGCACACGGTGATGATTAGGGATTTACTTCTGACTATTTACCCAGAAATCACATTTGACTTGGAGGGGACCATATGGGACTCAGGATTCAAACCAAGGTCCAACTTGGGTCTGCCACATGCAAAGCAAACACCCTACTACTGCTCAGCTACTGCTCCGGCCACATATTCATTCTTTTTATTTTCAGTTTTCTGCCTGGAAACAAATACTCTCATTAAAAAATAGATATCAAATTTTTATTTGGATATATATGATAAAATGACTCTTATTTTTCTACTAATTTTTAAAATGATATATAATGCCATGTATATAAAATATGCACAAAATAGATATTTGCTTGCAACTGAAAGAAATAATAGTTGAAAGATTCAAAAGTGATTTCATACTAACATTAATCTGAAAAATAGTCAGCATAGCATAAAATTATAAGGTTTTATTCTCTATCTAATTGATAGTTTTATCAAAATAAGAAAATATAATTTAAATTAAAAATAAAACCGAAACATGATTGTTGAAATTTATTTTATTTGTTTATATATTTATTTATTTTTATTTATTCATGTTGTATTTTTGGTCACACCCAGCATGATCAGGGATTACTTTCTGGCTCTGAGCTCATGAATCACAGCTGGCAGACTCCGCAAATCATGTGGGATACTGGGAATCAAATCCCTGGTCTGGCCGTGTGCACCACAAGTGCCTACTCACTGTACTATTGCACTGACTCCTGATTGATATATTTTAAAATACTCTGGAGTTAGTAACATATCATATTTGTAGAAAATATATTTTCTGATTGAAAGCATTAGCCCAACAAATCCTGTCAAAATTTAAGTCACATAGGAGATGTTGATTGGTGAAAGTTATACACAGCAGAATGGGAAAGAAAAATCTAATATAAGTATAATAAAGATTAAAAAATGAGTATTGAGCAGAAAAATGAAACAATGGAATCATAAGAAAATAATAACCTTTAACCAACATAGTCACTGTTCCCTGTCCAAATTAATACTGGAAGTAAACTGTTTACTTGTGTCTGGCTTAAAAATTCTGTTACTAGACATATCTGGGAAAGGATCTTTCTATATTTAGTAATGCCATTCCAGGAAAAAGTGAAATTTTTCTCCATAAAATATCTTAATCTGGAAAATGTGACTTTACATATACAAATGTAAAATAATTTAATTTTCAAATTTCCTTTCAAAACCCTTTCTTACAGTGACTGTCATTGCTAAATCATTCCAATATAAACTCTTCCAATAACAGTAACTTTCTACAATTTAAGATCTATTTTAAAATAATCAATAATTTGTTGTAGGTTATACTTTGATATAAAGAGATGTTATGATATTACATTTTTATTTAAATATTTATTTCCCTGAAATTGTGCGCTATATATTTAAAATTCCTTCTAGACAATTTTATTATCTGCTCTACATATAATCTTATCTAAAAGATTACAAACTATTAGATGATTTCATAACAAGAACCATAATCAATTAGGTTAGAACTTTTTTACAAAAGTAGCATTATATTTCAGTATGTGTGAAAGGGCAGTCTCAAATAACTGGAGATGTTTCTTTTCTCTTCTGATTTGAAGGTGTTTCACTGAAAAGAGCAGGCATACTTTATTTTGAGACATATTTTGTATTTCTGATTGAAAGCATTAGTATTTTGGTAGTACTCAAAGATCACTCCTACCTCTGCACTCAGGAATCACTTTTAGAGGAACTAGGGGGATCATATCTAATGCCATGTATCAAATACAGGTTAGTCACATGCAAGAAAAGCACAGTACCCTGTGTATTATATAACTTCTTCACAAGGAAATTATGCATTTACAGATAATAGTGAGAATGTATTTGATCAATTCTTCATATAAGTTATACCTAAATAATGGTTACATGATATAATATCATGAAATTTCATCTCTCTATATAAATAAAACAAATGGTTTTTCTCCCACTCAAGACTTTCTGCTTTTTATTAAACTAAAAGTCACGAGTATAGAAATGACTCACATGCCATTGATTCCCCTGGCATTTTGTTATCTTTCAATGGAATCTTGACACATGGGTGCTACTGCATTCCTTGTCATTTGACATATCTTCTAACTCAGGGCTTGCTCCATCAGTGCATGACAAAAACAAATCAGTCCTCTGACTCTTGGGGCTTATTCCAGCAAGTCATGAAAATCTCTATGTAATAGGACAGGTCAGCTATCAGCATTCAAGCAGCTTATCTTTCTAAGCTCAACTGTTTCTTTTAAATATCACAACCTATTTTGGAAGAGATATATACACAGCAACTATTTCTCTACACTATCATTTTTATCTAATTTCATAAGGAAGTTCTAATGGAAGATGAGTTAATATCTAATTGGGGGATTTACTGTAAATTATTTTGACTTCATACATATTAACAATATGTTAGAAATGCTAGAAAAAGATAATGCCTCTGTAGAAATGAAAGAAATATATTTTTATCCAAAACACTTCAGAAGCATATAATACGAAATATGAAAGGAAAAACAAAATTACTAATTATTGTTATAACTCAAAGATGGAATCAGAGAAAAGAGAATGTAAGTACAATAGAAAATAGAACTAGCTCCAACCTGATATAGAGAGTGCTTTAGCTATATTACTCTGTTGTGTTTGAATTGAGTTAAAGTTACATAATAAGTGTTAAATAAGAGGCCAGAGAATGAAGCAGTTACACTCTTGCTTGCATTTGACACATTTGATCACATTATTAATCCCTGGCAGGCATAGCTCTTGTGGTGATTTCTATAAAAGCTCCAAGAGGTAAGTTCTATGAACAATAAGGTGAGATCCTCAAAGAAATGAAAAGAGGAAAAGAACAGTAGTTCTTTTTTCTCAGACTCATCAGGGCTCTTTTAACTTAGGTCAGTTGCTACTTATCTCCAAAATATAACTGCAAAATGTATATCCAAGGAGATGCATTTTTTTCCTAGTAAGACAACCCACCACAACACATAAAAAATATCACCACACTGCAAAATTCAAAACTAAGAAGTAACACAAAACTCCACCAAAATGAATAAATAATATGAATTCTTCAACTAGTATCTTCAACTATATATTAACCTATATAGGCTCTTTAAAAAGACTTCAAAGAGGAAATATTGATGATGTTCAAAGAACTCAAAGAAACCATAGGAGGCAACTAATAAGATTAAAGAGAATATGAAAGTAGAAATGATAAAACTTCAAACAGAGATAGCAGCACTGAAAACTTTGGTAAGTGACATGAAAAACTCATTGGAAAGTCTCATCAGCAGAAGCCTTATAGCTGCTGAGGACAGAGTCAGTGAGCTGGAAGATGAGGAGCATAATACCAGTATACAACAGAGGAAGTTGGAAACAAGCCTTACATAAAATGAACAGAAGATGAAAAAAATATCTTCAAAATTAATTAACAAAGAGATGACAGTAGAACATTGTAATAAATTCAACAGAAGTATAACAATCATTGAAGTCCATATAGTCAGGAAGAAAACGTCTATGAAGAAGGAACACTCATAAACGTTGCTGAGAAGTTCTTAGAGATGATGAGTATTTGCATCCACATCTTGAATGTCTAAGAGTACCAGCTAAAAGAGACCCAAATAAAAGCACCTAAAGCATATGCTACTCATAATGATAGAAACCAGAGAGATAGAATAATAAATAAAGCAAGATCAAAGCGTGAAATTATATACAAAGACTCAAACATAAAATTAACAGCAGATTTATCAGAACAAAAGGTCTAGGTCTGAGGAAGTAGTTGTGTATAGTGAAACAATTGTGAATACTTCACAAAGCCAGACTTTCATTTAGGTTTGAAGGAGGAATACATGTCACCAAATAACAACACATAATTGCAGGCCAGTGTCATTATGAACATGGATGCAAAGATCCTCAACAAATCACAAGCAAATAGAATCAACAAAGAAATTGATACACCATGAATATGTTTCATTTCAGAGATGCAAGGATTGTTTAACATGCACAAGTCAATCAGTAAGATACACCATTTCATAAAAAGAAAAATCATAGATCATATCAATAAATGCAGAGAAAACATTTGACAAGTTCAGTAAACTTTCATGACCAATACTCCCAAGTAGATGGGAAAACTAGTCCTTAATATATTCTAAGCTACGCAAATATAATCAATAAGGGAAAAACTAAAAGTCTTTATTCTAAGATCTACCACAGGACAAGGTTGCCCACATTCTCTATTTCATAGTCTTTTTTTTTTTTTTTTTTGGTTTTTGGGTCACACCCGGCAGTGCTCAGGGGTTACTCCTGCCTCCATGCTCAGAAATTGCTCCTGGCAGGCACGGGGGACCATATGGGGCACCGGGATTCGAACCGATGACCTTTTGCATGAAAGGCAAACGCCTTACCTCCATGCTATCTCCCCTCTATCATAGTCTTAAAGTCCTTGCCATAATGATTAAGCAAGATGAAGATGTAAATTACATGCAGATAAGAAAGGAAGAAGTCAAACTCTGTTTACAAAAGACATGATACTATATTAAGAAAATTCTAAAGATCAACCACAAAGTTTCTAGAAACAATAGATTTATGTAATCAAGTGTCAGGCTACAAAATTAATACTCAAAATCTATAAATTTTCTATATACAAATAATGAAAGAGAAGAGATATTTAAAAACTACAATTCACAGTCTTGCCTCATAAAATCAAAAACTTTAAAGTCAACTTTACTAAAAAGGTGAAAGACCTATAAAAAGAAAACCAGAAAACAATGTTTTTGGAAATAAAATAATATTCAAGGAAATGAAAACATACCCTGCTTATTTTACTATCATTAAAATATAAATAATTTTGGTGGGCATGATATGACTGAAACACAACCACAGTCATGTTTATAACCAAGGTGTTTAAATAATATATATTAAAAAAAGAAAAATTAATCTAAGTATTATTTGCAAAACAAACAGGTAAATGGAGAAATAAATTGAATTTTATTTTTCAACATAAGAAGTAATATGTATACTCTAATGCAAAGCTATCTTTGTATTTTCTGTGATATCTTTTATTCTATTTGCATTGGAATGAAAGAAGAAATTAAATACAGAAAAAAATAAAATCTTACCAAATGTTTCACAGCATATATAATGTCTTCTCTGTTATTAAGTTATTCAGAATGGTTTCAACTGCTGCCTCATATTTGTTCCTATATTAAATTTAAAAAAAAATATAAATAATTTCCAAAGCACTGTACACTTTTAATGATACCTACAAGGACACTCATGCATTCTTTAAAGAAATAGTTCAAATACTCTTGAAATTAATATGGAATAATATACCTCCACAAATAGCTAAAGCTATCATGAGTAAAATAAGATGAGTAGCATCACTTTCCCAATTTCAAACTGTCCAATAAAGTGATAGTCACTAAAAGATCATGGTTCTGTGGGGTCGGTGAGAAGGTGCAAGGGGTAAGGTATCTCTGCCTTGTCTGTGCCAGACTAGACGGACCTCAGTTCGATCCCCAGCATTCATATGGTCCCTCAAGCTAGGAGCGATTTCTGAGTGCAAAGCCAGGAGTAACCCCTTAGTGTCACCAGATGTGGCCCCAAATAACAACAACAACAATAACAAAAAGAGTATGGTTATGTAATAAAGAGAATCCTCATGTAAGTGGAAGATACTTGGATATTCTGAGACATAACTTAAGAATATGAACAATTAATTTTTGATAAAGAATTATGAAACACAAATTGGAACATAGGAAGACTCTTTTAGCAAGTGATATTGAGAAAACTGGCCAAATATATTTTAACAAATGAACTCAGAACTCTATTTAGCAACATGTGTAAAAGTTAAATCAAAATGAATTAAAGCACTGGATTAGATTTAAGATAATAAGAAACAGAGAGGAAAATATAAACAGAACTCTTCATAAAGTTGAAGCTAAAGGCAACTTAATAAGTTTGCCTTTTTATTCAGACTTGCATCAGCTAAAGGATGAAGCACCAGTGGTCAGACAAATGGACTCAGAGATAAACAAATGGAACTATATAAATCTAAGAATCTTCTGCACCTCAAACTAAATGGTAACTAGGATACAAAGACCTCCCTTGGATGGGATAAACTACTTAACCAATAGTCATTTGATAAAGGATTAATATCTATGATATATAAGGCACATAAATAGGATACAAAGACCCCCTTTGGATGGGATAAACTATTTAGCCTATAGTCATGTGATAAGGAATTAATATCTATGCTATAAAGGGCACAGATAGAACTTAACAAGATAGCATCTAATCCCATTCAACAATGAGGATAAGAAAGGAAAATAATTTCTTCAAAGAAATGGTCAAAACGAAAGTTAAAAAAATGCTCCACATCATTAATTATAATGCAGATGCAAATAAAAACAACAATGTGATATCCTTTCATACCACAGAGACTAACATACATCACAAAGAACAAGGATAACCAGTGCTGGTACAGATGTGGGGAGAAAGAGACTCTCATTCACCTCTGATGGGAATGTAGTCTGGTTCAGACTTTTTGGATAACAATTTAAAATTCCTAAAAAATTAGAAATTGAGCTCCCATATGATCCAGCAATACCACACCTAGGAATATAGTATAGGAGGCCAAAAAAAAAAAGAAACAATACAGAAAAGCACTATGAATTCCTATATACTTCACAGCACTATTCACTAGAATCTGGAAATAATAGAAGTTCCCTAGAACAGATGAATAAAGAAACTGTGATACACCTACACAATGAAATATTACACAACTATTAGAAAATGTATGTCTTAAAATGTTTGCTTATAGATTGATAGATATGGGGAGTTGAGTGTTGAGGGAAATGAGTCATATGGGGATTGGAGTGATCACACAGTGGGTAGGACATTTTTCTTGTACGCAGCCAACCCTGTTTGATACCCAGCATCCATTTTGTCCTCCAAGCCTGATATGAGTGATTTCTAAGTGCAGATCCAGGAGTAACCCCTAAAAACTGCTGGGTGTACAGGCTCCACCTGAGGATCAACGCAAGGCCCAAGACCACCAACAGCAAAAGACAGATCAAAATGACACTGAGGAAACAGAACTTTTGATATCACAAAGACTTCATCGTAAGTTCTACTCCTTGACTTGTGCAGAGACTGAGACCTCTACATACAAAGGTCTGATATCATTATCCAGACCAGAGAAGAAGTCTTCCATACAACACAAAAACATCAAGGAGAGAACAAATGAACTTGAAAGGAGTCTATAGACTCCCATGACGATATATTCCAAGGGGGAAGAAACCCTGTGTCTCTTAGGTCAAGGAGATTCCCTTTTCGTGTGATCCCAATTTTTAATGTGCCTATGCAGAAGGGGAAAAAAAGGGGGGTGGAGGACAGAGAGAAAGCATGGAGGTAAGGCATTTGCCTCTCACGCAGAAGGTTATCGGTTGGAATACCAGTGTTCCACTTGGTCCCCTGGCATGCCAGGAGCGATGTCTGAGCATGGAGCCGGAGTATCCCCCTAAACACTACCGGGTGGGACCCAAAAACCACAAAAGAGAGTGAGACAAGAAGTTCAAAATAATCTTTTTTAAATTTATTTATCTTATTACTATTTTATTTTTCTCTCACCTAGTTTTTGTCGACCTCATTTTGGTGTAGATATATAAGTAGTAAAGTCCACCATTTTACTTATATATGTACTTTTTCTTTCTTCTTTTCTCTTTGATTTTTTGCGCTCTGTCATACTTTTTATCTCAAGACCATGGTAATTATGTGGTGCATATCTTTATCGCTGCAGTGCTCACTTGATGTCTTAATTGATATGTCTTTGTAAAATGTTGTGGTGTTTCACCTTTTCTTTTCCCCTTCTCTCAAACTGAGGATGAGAGCTGCTAGAAGGACTCTGCCCATTGTAGGCATACTTAATTTTTACCCCACTCTATTACGGTACTCTTCCCCAAACAAAACCACAAAACTCAAACTATCTAATCCTGCCTCCCGATCAGAGGGAGAAGCAATGGAGACATCAAGCCCAATCAGATATAAGATCACTAAGTAATAAACCAGAAACAGAGGGAGTCACTCAATCTAGAAGACCCGGGGAGAGGTTGGAGTATATGGGAGACAGAATGGGAATGGAGGTGGAGGGAGGACAACTTGGTGATGGGAATTCCCCTGATTCAATGTTTATATGTAACTGGAATATTACTGTGAATGACATGTAAACCACTATGATTAAAATAAAAAAAATAAAAAAATTTGAAAAAAGTCTTATATTTCAGAGAGCAATGGAAGTATTATATTTTCACCAAAATATAACTTAATAAATCATAATATTTGTTATTCAAAAACAAACAAACAAAAAAACTGCTGGGTGTAGTCCCAAGCCAACCAAATAAAAATAGATATTAGTTGGATAGGGAAGATATAGACATAGAATGATAAAAATTAAAGTAATTATGATAATAGTATCCTGAGATGATAGAGCTGAGGGTCAGGATGAGAAGTCCATTGTAGGAAACTTCCCACAAATAGTGAGGGAATGCAGACAAGCAAGACAGGGATCACTCTGACAATGATATTTGGAAATGATAGCTCTGGAGCACAGGGTGCTGAAAGAAGTTAAAGTGATAGACATGATACCCCTTCTGCCACAGTACTGTTAACCATATACATTGTCTAAGTACAAAATTGTCAGACCATGCATAGGCATATCCATTAAAGGGGCAATTCAGTATGCCCATCAGATGCTGAATTTTTCTGATGTGGATAACTCATCACAAGAAATGTTTAACCGTTGTTTAAACTTGAATTGTATTATTAGTAATTTTAAGACAATTGATACAAGATTGATAGTTTTTTGAGGGTTGAAATAGAATTTATATTATTGGCATAGAATTTTATAAAATTTAACAAATACAATTAACTGTATTATGAATTTAACTTTTTTGGGGGGATGTTTGGGTCACACACAGCTGTGCTCAGGGGTTACTCTTGACTTTGTGCTCAGAAATCGCTCCTGATAGGCTCAGGGGACCATATGTGATACCAGGATTTGAACCAGCATCTGTTCTGGATTGACTGTGTGCAAGGCAAATGCTATATCTCAGCCTTTAAAGAATGGTATATATAGAATTAGAGAGCATATAAGCATCTTAAACTGGTTGTACTTTCCATAATTCTTTTGAGATATATTAAAATTAAAAACTAAAATAAATTTTAGGATAATAATATGCAAATTATCAGCTTTGTTCAAAGATATATTTTATTTTTTATAAAGAAATTTGATTAATGAGCTTTATAGTAACTATCTGTTTATAAAAAATGTTGGCAAGATCCTTTTACAGTAGCTATATCATTTCCTAGAGGGCATTCACTGAGTGTTCAGAAGATTTACACTTGTCTTGCTTATCACTCGATACAGTTTTAGCCATCTTAAATTGTCATATAATATATCTCATTATTATTTAAATATGCATTTTCCTACAAATAAAAATAATGCTAAAAATGACTTTTAGACCCCTTTTAATCACTGTACATTCACATGAGTAAAGTGTCTCCCTAAGTATCAAAATCAGTTTTGTAAAATGGAATTGTTTCTTTCTGTTAAGTACTGATAATTCATTAGCTCTTGAACCAATATATTTGTCTCTATAATTTATTTTTATATTGTCTACCTACATTTTCGTTCCTGTTATATTTAAGAGTTATTTAATGTATCCTAGCATTAATTATTAAAAACATACTTTATACATCCATATATCTATTGACTCTTTTAAAATCTATTGGTCATATGTGTGAAAATATTTCTAAATTTTTGATTTTGCTCCATCTATCTATATAACAATATATCTTTGGCAAAATCAACCCATAAAAGGCTATATTAAAATAAATATTTTTATTTTAAATAAATATGTTTTAAATAAATATTAAAACATATATAATTTATATATCCCTTACTATGTGAAATATTTTATTTAACTAATAATCTATTATACTTATTAGGGAAATACAAACAATTTTACTATGCAAAGAATACAAATTTCATGATCTTATCTGTAAAATTGTCATAAGTTATTTAAATAACAAGATACTTTAAGTATTAGATGAGCTCACTTATTTAAAAGAATTACTTAGTATATAGTTTATCAATAAGTTTTATTCTTGTTTATCTTTGTTCTACCAAACATTATAAATTTTTCATATAATATGATTTAATTAAGTACATCATGAAATGCTTGGTGTGGGAAATGTAACTAATGTAATTGTACTTAATATAATTTTATGACAAATGTTAAGAAAACAAAAAAATATATAAAAAAAGTGCAGAAGAAACAAATTTTGCCTTTTAGGGATATGAGGTTTTCAATGGAGTAAAAGCACTTATGACCTTGAGACAGGGACAAAAACAAAAGCGAATATATCAGTCATCTAACTACCCTTTAGATTTAGTGCACAGAGTACTAATCCATCTGCTTATGGTTCGGTATTTTTAGTCCCTAGACAACTCTTAGTAAAAAGACACATGCTTCAACCTTCAAGATAAATTATGCTTTCAATTCTTAATGGTTGTAAGTGATAAAATCCAAGAACAAATCAGTTTGTGCATTAAAACTGGTGACATCTATGCCTTTGCCTTGCAAAATGATTATCAAGGTATTTAAAGGTTAACTGGTTATTTATACATTTATACATAGATGAAGTTAATGAATTAAGTTGCTAACACTCTCAACATGAGTGTCACAGATGAGTAAGTAGAAGAAACAGAAGAATAGTTCATTTGAGAAATAAAAATATAAATTCACATGGTTCAGTGAACTAGTTTCTGCATTCAGCAGTACCTATCTTTAAAAAAATAATAAGTTGGAGAAGAAAATAATTTCTTGGAAAACTCCTCTTTTATATTAACTGTTTTAGAACATATCTGAGAAATCTTATAGATAGTCTCAAAATATATGCCTTGGATATCTTCTCCTAAGAACTAATCAAGATTTTTTTTACAATAATTTAATTTTCTGCCCTTGGTTCAACATCATAACAAAATATTATTCTTTAATATTTTTATAATTGTGTTCAAAATTTATATCTTGGTAATTTACCTATATTTGTTAATACTCTAGTGAATTAAGAAGATTAGAGACAAAATAAAAAGCATTTTTGTGTGTGTAAGCTGTATTTATTCTTATAGTTTAACAATCACATTATCAAATAAAAGGGAAACATATAGTGTGATGGTCAGATCTCTACATTTCAAAAATTTGGTTTGGGACATAACAATATTTTGCTAAGTTCTAAATATATTTTCAAAGTAATGTCTTCCAAATCATTTTAAAAGTATTTTACACTGAGTTAGAAAACTTACATTACCCTAAAATATTAAATTTGCTATAGTTAGTAATATATTTTGTTGATGGCCTGGATATTTTTATCAATAATTGTAAATATATCGTTTCTCTTTTCGCATCATTTGAATGGAATTTTTAGACATCATGAATCAAAATCAAAAGATTAAAGTTCTTCAAATTAATTGTCATATATTCTTATAAAAAGTCAACTATGACAAGCTCAAACACCTGACAGGATTAAAAACCTTCAATAAGATTAGGGTATTAGTAATTGGGCAGGAGTGGTGGCACATTGGTAGGGTCTTTGCCTTGCACACGGCTGACCTAGGACAGAACTTGATTTGATCCCCTAGAATCCCATATGATCCCCCAAGCCAGGAGCGATTTCTGAGTGCATAGCCAGGAGTAACCATTGATTGTAAACAGTGTGCCCCCCCCCCCAAAAAAAATCAGGGTGGTAATAGTCATTCTCAAAATAACAATGGGCATCTATAACAAACTTATAGTCACTATCCTATCATTCTTTATAGAGAACACTGAAAGCATTCCTTCTAATATCAGGCAAAAAATAAAAATATCATATTAAAATATAATATTAGATGCCCCAGCTTCATCAATTATACAAAATAAAGATATAAAATATCCAAATTGGAAAAATAGTCAAATTAAGATTATTTACAAATAACATGATAATAAAATGAAATAATCAATAAAAGTTTCTTGAAAACAAGACCAATAAAGTAGCTACAAAATCACCTAAAAAGTCTGTTGCATCCATATAAGAATATAATTGGCTATAAGAGAAATATAAAAATATATTATAAATATAAAACTTGTGACTTTTATTTCACTTAAGAAAGAGATAGTAAATCTGAGGACATAAAAATGTAGTCCTGGAGGTGCAAAAAATAGTACTGTCCATGTATTGCAAGAATCAATATTTTCTAAATGATAATTCTACCAAATTAATTATGTAGATTCATCACAATTTTTATCTATTTATTTTTTTTTTTAGTTTTTGGGCCACACCCGGTGACGCTCAGGGGTTACTCCTGGCTATTTGCTCAGAGGTCGCTCCTGGCAGGCACGGGGGACCATATGGGGAACCGGGGATAGAACCGCGGTCTGTCCTAGGTTAGCGTAGGCACCTTACCTCCAGCGCCACCGCCCGGCCCCCACAATTTTTATCTTATTATTGACGATTTTTAAGAACTTAAAGTAGTCAATGTTAAATTTTGTGTAGAATGATAAATAATCGCAAGTGGCCAAAACAATACTGAGAAATAAAAATTTGGAAGATATCTCTATCTAACTTGAAACTATATGATACAGCATAGTGATCAGCACAGCAATTGTGCTGAAATAAATGATACACTCTGACCAATCATTTAGAATCAAGTACTCTGAAGAAAATATCCAGATCTGTGGTCAACTTGTCAACATTAAAGCCAAGTATTTGAAGTGGAGAAAAGTTAGCATCTTCAAAATATTATGTTGAGAAATAAGATAACCAAATTAAAAACAAAACAAAACGATAAAGCAGATCCATATCTAACATCTTACACAAATGTAAATTCAAAGTGTTTCAAAGCCCTAGAAAACAGACAGCAGAGCCTAGAAAATCTCAGCAAAACACCCCAATGTGAACCTCAAAGGTAATTTTTAAATATATAATTCCATTGAGAAAGGCAAAAGAAACAAACAAAGAAAGAAAAAGAAAGAAAAAGAAAGAAAGAAAGAAAAAGAAAGAAAGAAAGAAAGAAAGAAAGAAAGAAAGAAAGAAAGAAAGAAAGAAAGAAAGAAAGAAAGAAAGAAAGAAAGAAAGAAAAAAAGAAAGAAAGAAACTATATCCAGTAGGGTTCTGCTTGGCAAAATCCCTAAAAGACACTCATCCAAATGGGTGAAAGCACTTCTCTCAGCAAAGAATATAAAGGATTAATATTAAAAGTTAATAAAGTACTCATAGATCAAAGACAAAATGCACAATTATTTTTAAAATGAACAAAGAACAGTCATATCTTTAAAGAAAACATATCCTATAGATACACAAAACAGTTATTTTTCTTCATTTATTAGGGAAATACAAACCAAGATTACAATGAGTTATCATACCAAACTAATGATAATGACACATAGAAATAAACAAAAAACTGGAAACAACCAGTGTTGTGGCTATTGTGAAAAATGAATGAAATCAACTGCTTGTTGAATGTTGTATGGTCTTCTCTCTATGAACGTAGTATAGAGAGTTTTCATAAAAGTAAGTATGAGGTGACATTTGCCCAGAAATTCCACTTTTTTTGTCTCTGCCGCCAGACAGAAAAACTGTTGAAAAGTACATGTGCACACCATTATTAATTGAAGTAAGTAAGCAAGCACATTAACTAGTATATGGATGAACCAAGGTTGCCAATGAGAGATTAGCAGAAAATGAAGGTACAATGTTTATACATAATGGAATATTATGCAAGTGCAAGGAAGGATAGAAATATGCGACCTACTGAAACTTGGATGGTACTAGAGGGCATCATATTATGATAGAAGAAAAAAGACAAATACCAGATGTTCTCACTTTTATGTGTTGTATAAAACAACAGAATAGGGAAATGCAAAGTATCAAGAGAGTAATATGTCTATTAATGTAATGTATGATATAATTTAGCATTTTCACTATGAAAACAAAATAAAACTAACAAATGTCTATGGATTAACTGAGCAAATTTAAACTGGTACAGAAAATTTACTAAAATTACAGAATCAACATAAATAACAATTTTTTAGATATTCTGTTTACATATTAGTGGCAAGTATCACTTAAAATATTAAAATATACATACAAAGTCAGCTCCAAAATACCAATATTAAATATGTCTAGGTACCAAAGTGATAGCACAGTGGTATGGCATTTGATTTTGCACATGACAGACCCAGGGAGAAGACTCAGATTCTATCCCTGGCTTCCCATATGGTCTCCCAAGCCTTCCAGTAGCAATTTTTAAGCAAAGATACTGGAGTAACCTCTGAAGGCTGCCAGGTGAAATGCAAAAAAGCAAAATCAGAAACAAATAAAAAATATTATCCCTACACCTCATATTTATGTGTATATAATAAGTGTATAATTTTGTTAGAATATACAATATATTCAGTTGTATGGATAAATGTAAAGATAATACATTTCTATATAATGTATATTTTTACATTTATCATAGATTATTTAATATATAATTTGTATTTTAAATATTATATGCATATTTATATATGTTATATTTATTTTTATCTAAACATGTTTGAAGACATAGTTTAGGAGCCGGCATGGTGGCGCTAGAGGTAAGGTGCATGTCTTGCCTGGGCTAGCCTAGGACGGACCGCGGTTCGATCCCTGGGTGTCCCATATGGTCCCCCAAGCTAGGAGCGATTTCTGAGCACCTAGCCAGGACTAACTCCTGAGTGTTACCGGGTGTGGCCCAAAAACCAAAAAAAAAAAAAAAAAAAAAGACATAGCTTAATACAAGCTCTCAAGTACCAACTGATTATGATTTAAATTTAAGCAGCAATGGAAAATACCAGAGAGCTAACTTAATGATATTTAATATGTGTTGATGACAAAGGATAAATAGCTATTATTTGGTTATATGGTCTATATTAATAGTTTATATAAAATTTTATAATATAAATAGTCTTATATAATTAGACTAAAAGGAAATTGCACATTTGAAAGACATGTAAAACCAATTGGACATTATATCAGTTGATTTAAAGAAATTATTTGAATAAAAATTTCTAAAATTACATTTAATTAATTCATTAATTGTTTTGACTATTTTAAATTAATTACTCAATTAATTTTTGATAAATAATTATTTTACTGTTTAATAATTTATTTTTAACAATTTAAAATTATTTTTCAGATTATATTTTATAATAGAAGAAAATCAGTCTTAGAAATTTTAAAATAAATTGTCCAAGGTTTGTAAGCAATAACAAAACAAAAAGAGAATAAACTTCTTTTTCTCTAAAATAAGTGGCAGTGCTTTTAACCACTGTCCTATTCTTTCTTTATTTCCAGTAAAATGTTACAGTTCATCACATGTGAAATGTAGTGGATATGATGCTGTAACTATTATAGACTGAGATGCTCAAAGACCTGACAATTTCCAGTTACTCTCTGAGGAAGGCTATTGCCACCCTGCAAATGAAAATAGGCTACTGAATCACAAAGCTTCAAAATGCAGGCAACTAAAGTTTACAAAACTTAAGAATCCATTGAAGAAAATTGATGGAGTAGTGAAGATCATAAAATATATGTAAACATTATTGAAGTTATTTTGAAAGATGTTGAAGACTTATCTTACAATAAAAGCATATTCCATATTTTTAAATAGACATTGTTTGGAAAAGGTGATTTAATTTCTTCAATAATTAATAGAAATTTTAAAATAAATATCTCAGATGCATAGTTAATACAGTATAATAACTTATTTAGAATCAATTTTATTTAGAACTGATATTATCTGGAAGAACAAGGTAATAATGTTCTAGGTACATCTGTTTCCAATCTAGTTATATGATTTTAAAATCAAAGATAGAGCAAATGAGAGGAGTCTGCAAAACATACAAAAAGCATTCAGAGATCATTCAAGTGTGAATGGATTTTCCAGAGTCCTATAAATCATAGTATTAGTTTAGGACTAGATGTAAATAAGCAAAAGTATCCAAAGGTACTACTAGTAGCTTTAAGATGATGAAAATAAAATATTAACCTTTGCCTAGAAACAAACAAAAAATGATTTTTAAGAGGATTAAAGTATTTGTGCTGCATATGGCCAACCCCAGTGCTATCAACAAAGTCACATATAATTTCTTGAGCACACAGGAGTGATCACTGAGCAAACAACCAAGAGTAAGTCCTGAAATCCACTAAATCTAACAACAACAACAAAAACTAACAACCAAGAAATAAAAACATAAGCATATTTTCCCAGTCTGAGTAATATTGAGTTTGGGCTAATCTTCTGTCTCCAGAAAGGGAAAAAAAATAAAGGTGTGCCAAAACAAATCTCTTATTACAACGAAATAGTTCTTAAAGAGTTTTATAAGACAAGAGGCAAACTAAAACACAATATGTTCTTATCCATTGTAGTAATCAGAATCCAAATGTCATTAAAGGACAAGGTAACAAATTATTTTAGGCATAACTGTTACCATCTACTAGATTTAACTTACATTATAGTTCAGAAATACCACTGGGTACAGATATGACTAAGTAAACATTTGAATACATTTCAGATCAATGGTACATTCTAAAACAGGCAGTAAAAATATTCAATAAATATTTAAATATTGGTCCACAATGTTCAGTAGTTAGTATACATGGAAAATTATATAATAAAAATATTGCATATTGTAGAAAACATTGTATATCTACAAGAAGGTAAATATAGTAAAATAAATCTGGCTAATACTTAAGAATACATATATATTGAATGTACTTTCAGACTATGATATTAAGTAAATGCTTTGTATATTGACATATTTGTTTACATTGTCCCACAAAAAATTATCAAGTATAAAATGGTGCTTATGAGAGATAATTAAATATAAATAAATATATTGCATGAAAATCCAGTTATATGTGAATAAGGAGGAATCCAAGTGATAAAATGTGTAATTAGTGAAATCACCCTTTATATAAGGATACTTATCAAAAAAAAAGTTAACTTTAATTTTTTGTTCTAATTTTGGGTACCACACCCCAACAGTACTCACTCAGGGTTTACTCTTTTCTTTACACTCAGAGATTACTCCTGGTTTGTAGGATCATATGGTGTGCTGGAGATTAAGCCTGAATCAAGAATATGTAAAATGTGAATCTTACTTGTTTTACTATATCTCTGACTGAGAAGAGTTGGCTGTTAAAATAACTATGGAACCCAAAGCATTATATGCATCAAATGCATACTATATCAAAACTATATCTTTAAGTAAATAAAAAAATTACTAGAATACCTATGGGAAAATCATTCATAGCCCATAACTTCCTTCAAAGTGAATATGTAAAAATAAATATAAGTGGCAGTGTGTTCCCTGATTTTACATTTGAACTTAGCCAGAAGGCCAAGAAGTGATGTGTTCCTCGATTTTAAACTATACTATAAAGTTATAGTAATTAAATCAGATTAGCAATCAATAAAAGTTGATACATGAATAAATGAAATAGAATATTAAATCCAAAAACAATCCCCTACTATATTTATAGTTAATTTATGACAAAAATTAGCAAAAGCATAAGGTGAAAAAATCTACAGTAGATAGCTAATTGTAAAATAATTAAGTTGGACTACTATTTCACAAAGCAAATCCAATATGAATTAAAAACTTAAAAGTAAAGAAATTTAGAATGCAACTTTTAGTTTTAAAACATTAATGCAATTTTCATAGAAAACTGATTTTCAATGATACACAGCTAAAATCACATGATGTTATGTATGATGTTACTTTTAAATGTTTCGATCTAAACACAAATATAATTCACATAATATGTTGAAAACAACATAGGTAAGGCAATATGTCACATTGGTTTCAGGTTTCTTTTCTCTAATTTGCCTCCATTGGCATGTAAAATAAAAAGTTCCAATAAACAAATGGTACTTCATTATTAAAAAATAAATAGCATTGTCTTACATGTTTACAGAGCAGAGATTAGCAAGGGTGAAGTCAGTTACAAGGATCCAGTGGACTAATGTAGAACGATACTAGTACTTTAGTGATAGGTTTACATTACACCTGATTGAGGACATATTGGATCAATGTATAAAAGACAAATTGATGTTTAAGGGGCAAACTGCACTAGTAACATATTTGCATTTAAATTTTAGTCTGAAGAAGTATACAAGAAGTAGACCTGCATGTGACCTACACTGTACTGCGTGTGTGGTCTCCAGTTATTACCAGGAATAATTCCTGTAAATAGAGGTAGGAGAAACTTGAAGCAACACTAGATAGTGTAAAGTCAAAACAAAATAATACTACTTAGCTAAGAAAAAATATGACTTTTTAATTTTAGTAATGTGAATGGAATTAAACATTATGTCATTTAGTGAAACAGGTCATACAGAATAGAAATTAACAGTATGATTCAGTCATGTTTAAAACAAAAACTAATGAACAAGCTATGTAAAACAAAATATACTTAAGAAAATAGGGTAAATTAATAAATATTAGAAGGACTAAAAAAATTAAGTAAGAGGGGGGAACTGTATGGTGAATGGTAGAATTTAAATTTAGTGATGAACTTAAAATATTATATACAGGGACACCCAGTTATTTATTTTATGATACACACTTGAAGTTATATAATATTATTTTACAATATTACTTCATTACATTTTTTTGATTTTTTATTTCTCTTTCTTATTAACTGCATTACAATTTTTGGATTTGGCTTCCTAATTTCCTGCATGAGACTGCTAAAGGACCCCAGCTATTTTAATCACATCAAGATTCACCAGCTGGTTAGGCTGTCTCCACCCACAAAGGGGGTAGCAGAAACCTGCAAGGGGCTTATAGAGGGCCTCTACATTTCTCCATACTTGGCTTCCTGATTTTCTGTGTGAAATTGCTGAGGAAGACTACAGTAAACTTAATCTCAACAAGGCTCACCAGACAGGTAGTCTGTCTTGTTCTCAAAGGGGTATAAAGACCTCTGCATTTTTCCATGCTTGATTTCTTGAATTCCTGCTTGAGATGGTTGGGGAAGACCACCGCAAAAATAGTCTTATCGGTTCACCAGCAAGGTAGGCTGTCTCTGCCCACAAAGGGGATTGCTAGAAACCTGCAGGGAGCTTATAAAGGGCCTCTGCATTCCACCATACTTGGCTTCCTGATTTCCTTGTGAGAGGCTCTGATGCAGACCCCAGTGAACTTAATCTCATCAAGGCTCACAAGCAAGGTAGGCTGTCTCTGCCACAAAGGGGAGTTGCCAGAGGAATGTGATCACACCTTTTACTTTGCAGCATCTTCTAGCCAATGAATTCCACCAATTCACGTAGGAAAAATACCACACTACAAGCGAGACAATAA
>PVKC010017958.1:0-19916 GCA_004027635.1 Crocidura indochinensis
TGGGAGGAGGGAGATTTGGGACAATGGTGATGGGAACGTTGCACTGGTGATGGGTGGTGCTCTTTACATGACTGAAATCCAAACACAATTATGTATGTAATCAAGGTGTCAAAATAAAAAATAAAATAAAAAGAAGCTAAAATACTGATAATGATTCTTTAAATGTATTCTTTCCTTTACCTTGAATATTTTTTCTTTTGCTAAAGTAATTAGATGAGGAAAAAGAAAGAACAAGAATGGAAGAAGTAAACCAGGTTGGTAGTGGGGATGTCTAGGATAAAAAAGTAAAATTTCTGTAAAGCAATGGAGGTGTTCACATCTGAGAGTAGCATAGCACCAAAGGGAGTAAGTAGAATGCCTGTCTCGAATACAGGTAGTGGGTGAGGGAGGAGGGAAATGGGTGTCACTAGTACCGGGAATGTTTCACTAGTGAAGGGGGGTGTTCTTTTTATGCTTGAAACCCGAGTATAATCATGTTTGTAATCACGGTGTTTAAATAAAGATATTTTTTTTTAAAAAAAGAGCAGAGTATCTATATAGAGTATGGTCCGCAGATCCTGGGGACTGGGTATGGTGATGTCAAATCCAACATGGAGATCCAGCAGAAGCTTTGCACAGTCCCTGTAGTGGGGTGAAGAAGGAATCTGCATTTTTTTGGGAAAATATTTTGGGGAAAGACACATATTATAGGTAAAGATGTCCGTGACAGTGTGTCAACATACCATGGAATTGTTAAAAGATTCGAACAATTCAATGTGTAAATAACTTGCCTTTCATGCAGCTGATCAAGGTTCACACTCTAAAACTCTACTGGTCCCCCGACACTGGCAGGAGGGATCCCTGAACACATAGTAAGAAGTAAGCTCTGAACGCTGCAGGCATATTCCAAGAAACATGTATGTAAATATATTAAAGAGGAAAAGAGACAGTTTCTCACTAATAAAAAAATGAGTTACAAATAGGGTGAGGGGAATTAGGGATAACAGTTGAATTTATGATTGGAGATATCAGTAACAATCCATGGTTGTCAATATATGTTACAGTGATAAAAACATATATGTATGTAATGTGCATCTATTAACATGCTTCCCAGGTCAGCAATGTCCTTTGAGTATGCTTGAACACCCCTAAGAATAGTAAGTACAATAAGATCTAGAGACCATATATTTGGTTCCAAATAATATTATCTCGGTTAAAAAAAAAAAAGAAAACCATACAGGACTCCTTAGAGAAAGGACTAAAATTTGAGTAAATATTAAGGAACATGAGAAAACATTGAAATATATTATTATGAATTTAGCAAGCAAATGTGTAAAATGACAAGTCTCCTGAGTCAAAGATAGGAGTCAGCTTGAAGCAGTTCCTTCTAGTCTAATAAATGATTAAGTGATTAAAACTTAGTGGATAAATTAGAACCACGAATAGAAATAAAAAAATGGAAAGTCTAATGAAGCATAGATGTTTCTGGGTTTCAAATACTAGTTATTTAGAAGAGGTAGGGCAAGAGCTATGGAACAGTAGGTAGGGCATTAGTTTTCACATTACTGACTTGGGTTAGATCCCCAGAAAACTACATGGTCCTCTGCGCCCCCCCCCCACACACACACACACAAATAGTAACTCTGTGGTAGACAAGTCCGAAAATCGCCAAATTCTCTAAAAGATCCAAATGTACATCATCGCCAATAGAATACATTTGAATCACTGACAGGTAACAATGAGACAGATAAATCTACTCAGTAATATACCTGTCCAGAATTCATAACCTGACATTAATCAAGAGAAAGTGTCAGAATTCCAAGTAGGAAAGTGCTTCACAACATTCAAGATCATGAATTAAAAATAGGAAAAAAAATACTGAGGAATTATCAATATTAAGAGAGACTAAAAAGAAACTGTATATGATTGAAAGTTTTTTCACGGAACCTTAGAATGTAAATAAAAATCATTGTTAAAGCAATTGCCCATATCTGAATGGCATTTAAGGAGAAGACAACAAAGTAAATCTAATGTTCATATCCCAATTCTGTTGATTCTTTCAGAGTTATGTGGGAGACTAATTTGTTGATGGAAAATAATATTCTAAATTAATCTAGAGTATTAGGGTAATTAATTCAGAAAAAATTATTTGGTTTTTATATTTTGTCTATGTCTGAGATTTAAAAACTCTTCAATAATTTAAAAAAAATAAGTTCAAGATCACACAAGAGAAGATCCAATGATTAACACCAAATCTTGTTACAACATAAAAAATATATATACTATTGAATAAATATATATAACAATTATATACACAGCATTCACAACAGATGGTTTTAACTTTCTTAATGTATAAAATATCTGTTTGTAGTCTTATATATGATATACAGACTATACTCAATATGGCAAAATTTCTCTATGAAAATTATAGATGACCAAAGGCATAGTGAAATTTCAAGTGAAAAGATTATATGTAATAATTTAGGAAAAAAGAGACATGTTTGCAGCCTGATAAAAATAAATAATGATTCACATTTATCTCCAATATGATAAAGAATCATGTTTAGGTATATGGAAAATTCTTACTTTTTTAAATAGAATTTATATATTTAGGAACAATTACAGATACATAAGAGAGAAAGTATCATACATTATTCAAGGGATGCATGAAGATAAATTTAGGACCAATAATAAGTATTTCTAAATGCTGAAAAATACCAAGATATCTTCCATGGGTTGTGAGGTTTTGTTGCTAAAAGAAAATTCCTGTAATAAGCTTTCATTTAGAGAGTGGCACCGGGAACATTTTTTCAGTTATTTGGGTATTTTAATAATTCATAATTATTCCATAAATAGTGAATGCTTTTTCCTTACCTTAAATAATAGCTAGGTAAATCAATATAATAGGGAGGTAAGAGACCAAGACACAAATGTCTTCTTTGCTATCTATAGGAAATTATTAATTTTTTGAATTAATATGTCACAGCAAAAGACCTGGCTGAAAGATAGTTAAACCTTTCTATGTTCCTAAATATCTATGAATCATTAATTCCATTATAGAACTAACAGTCAGATCCTGATAAAAGGTAAGAATTGATGAAGGCAAAACAGCAGCATCAGGGGCCGGAGAGATAGCATGGATTAAGGCGTTTGCCTCTCATGCAGAAGGTCAGTGGTTCAAATCCCGTCATCCCATATGGTCCCCTGAGCCTGCCAGGAGCGATTTCTGAGTATAGATCCAGGAGTAACCCCTGAGCGCTGCTGGGTGTGACCCATAAATCAAAATAAATAAAATAAAAACCAAAAACAAAATAACAGCAGCATCAAATGTTATCTTCAGTATCCAAATGGCAAACAGTTGGAAACAAATGTCAGCTGATTCCTCTTTGCCCCATAGCAAACATCAAGATGAAAACAAAATTATACATAATCTTGGCTTTAATATGTCAAGATACTAGATATATGCTATTTCACAAGATTGGACTACCATCGGAGAAAAGTAATCTATCAAAAGGATCAAATTCCATATATCATCAAAGTTCGATAACTGATAGGTTATAGTTATTTTTAAATAGAACATAACAGATATTAAAACATAAGCTATATTCTATATATGATCAATGGTATATTTTCAGATAATGGATCTTTAAATGTAAAGAAATATTCTTAATGGTTGATGTGGAAATACTTTATTCAGCATTTATACAGATGCCAAAAAGTCTCAAAACACAGGGGAAATAAGATAAGTATTTCACTTTTTTAAATTCATATTTAGACATATACTTTATGGGTAGAGATACTTCAAATTGATAATGTCTGGGGAGATACAGAGCTATAGTACAGGGGTTAGGGGGCTTGCTTTGCATGTTGTTTACTACAGTTTTATGTCAAGCACTGCATGTCCTCCTTTGGAAACAAACCCTGAGCAAAGCAGGAGACAGTCATAAACATCCAGAGCAATCCAAAATGCACACTTCCCACCAATACACACAAACACACACACATCCACATATGATGGAGGCAGAAAAAAAACAGCATACCAAGAATAATACTTTAAAATGTAACTACATTTTACTCCTTCCTAACAAAAAGGGTACACTATTAATATAGCAGAGATACCACTACCTCACTCACCACAAACAAATATGAAAACAGAAACAAAAATCAAAGAAGGCCTTTCGTTAAATGGGGTTCTTTGTGAGAACTGCAAATGTGGATCAAGGCAGTTTTGAATGAGGATGAGCCCAGAACTGGAGGGGGGCCTCAGCTTCTGAGAGCTCAACCATCGCCTGGTCTGCCTATCTGGGTGTGAAAGGAGATGCGAGGCTATGAACTCTGCCCCTAGAAACAACTATGGCAAGTGACTAATATTAATTTTTATTTTATGAAAAAATAAAAAAAAACAAGTCAAGAAGAAATGCTATAAGTGGTATTATCATTGTTTAGAAAAAAACAGACACTGGACAAGCCAGAACTATTGGAACAGAGGGTGTGATTTTGAAATAGATTGACAATATGCTTTTTGAGTTTCCTCATAAACATGTCTGATAACTCTAGCCTAGACAAAATATTTTATTGTGTAGACTTGGAAATCTGACAAGGACTATGTTCTAAAGAGTGATGGAATCCACACCTAAAACTGTAAAGATATGTAAATTATGTCAACCTATATTAGGACATCTTTTCCATGTTTATGTGGTTGTATTTTTCATAGTTCCAATTAGCATTTTTCCAGAAAAAGGTCTGCATTGCAAGTACAAAGGACCTGTTCAACGATCTCTAAAACCATAGTTTCTATAGAGTCCCCAATTTACAGCACGTGGTTTACCTCCAAACTGTATTCACACTGCTTGGAATTGTTTCATATGTTTCATAGTTGGACAGTTTGTGCCAGCATATTCTGAGAAATCCTACTTTTACAAGAGAGTACTTATTGGCCTTCTATTAAGGAAAAGCACTAACAGACAAGCTTTAAACTGGTCTGGGCGGTCAGGAAATTGGGCTTTATGGTTATTACCGTAAGTCTCACAGTTATTCTCACACAAAACAACAGAATCATTTGCAGATCCAAGAATCCTCAATGTTCTCTACCAATATTGTAGCCTGCATGTGTTTCCTAAGTCCATAAGCAAAAAGAATATTTTAGAATAATTAAACTCCAAAGATATTATTTAATCCTTCACATCACACTCGAAAATTATACTTTTGAATGAGTGAACATCAGTGATACCAAACAGTGTAGCATAAGAACTTTACCTACTTACTGAGTATCTCGCTGTTCAGAATTCAGAAAAGCATCAAAAATATAAGCTGGAACCTCAAAAGCATCAGAAATAACAGATTCATTAGAAAAAATTCTAAGGTTTAAAATGCTTAGAGCAATGAGAGAGAAACTTCTTAAGACATTGTCTGCTCTTTTTCACTTGGATATCCTCAGGGTCTGGAAAACAGGGCCTAGCACATAACTGATGCTGAATGTAAATGTGCTGGGTAAAAAAACAAAGCTAATGGCTATTTGTTTTCTAAATGCATAGAAAAAGAACTGAAATCAGAACGAGAAGCTAGAGCTGCTATAGATAGGGCTCACTGAAATGTGTGCCGCAGAACACCAGCAGAGCATAAAACAAACTACAAAAAACACAGCCAAAATTTTAGAAAAAATGGTATCCTTTGTATTGAAAGCAAATAGAATTTAATCTTTCATAAATCTTAGGAATTACTTCTCAATACAGTGAACAGACATTTTCATTAAAAAATCTCAAACTCAAATTAAGTTTCAAAAGTCAAAGTCTAGTGGAGGAGAATGTAACACATGAACAGAGTATTATTTGCATTAAATACTTGGTGAGAAGGATATCTTGAAATGTGCTTAGGATATGTGGTTATAGACTGGTTGTTCTTTGCTGCCAGAGTATTTCTTGACTTTATGTTGTGGACAGAAAGATAATATGCAGAATTTCTCAGTTATTCTCTTTGCCCTTACGATGGCAAGTGGTATGTTTTTTAAATAATCCTGATCCCTTTAGTTTTTTTGGTTTTTCGGCCACACCCAGTGATGCTCTGGGTTTACTCCTGGCTATGTACTCTGAAATAACTCCTGGCTTGGGGGACCACATGGGATGACAGAAGATCAAACTACAAGTCTGTCCTAGGCTAGTGCGTGCAAGGCAGACGCCTTAGTGCTTCTGCCACTGCTCTAGCCCTATTCCCGGTCCCTTTTCAGCCTTCCTTTTAACCTCCAGTTTAAATTCTTATGAATTTAACGAATGGACAGAGTATGAGTATTATTAGTTGATTGAAAGTTCAAAACCACTGTTTACTCCTTTATACCATACACCTTTGTAAATAGGACATTGAAAACTCTTTTTGAAAATCCCAATTGATTGTACTTCGGGGTTCAGTCAGACACTTTATTACATCATAAAACTGAGTCCATCCTGTAAGAGATTAGCCACAAATCAATTATCAGACTAAACCATGTCCATTTTCTCCTATTGCAGGAAGGTATTTTAAGAGGCTCAGCAGATGATTAAAAAGGAAAAGACAATAATACCTGATCAGCAGAGACAAGTGTTCTTTTGTTTCACTAATACCCACTAATGAATAAGTAGACTGGCCAGCAACTTCCTCTCATCAGGGCAGGATGCCTTAATCCTTTTAATCAAGAAATGGAAAATAATTGTTGATATTTCTCTAAATTAAACAGCAATGTTTCTGTAGAAAGGAACAGAAATGTGTAAGGTTGATAGGAACTAAAAGCAGTGTTAACAGAGAAAGTTTGGGACCAGACAAACAGTATAGCTAGTAAGATGCTTGTCTTATTGCACTGACATGTATTCATTCCACAGAACTCCCATATAGTCCCCCAAGTCTCAAAGCACAGAGTCAGGAGTAGGCCCTGAGAACTACTGGATATGATCCCAAAACAACAACAAAAAAAAGTTAAACAAACAAACAAAAAAGAAAAATAGAGAAAAGTCAAGAGTAGGCTTTAGCTAATTTTTAAGTCAGCTATAGAGGAAGATTGGATTTCATGCTTTACAGGTATAAATAGAATTAAGAGACAGAGTAGGAGTTATGGTATATAAAATTCTGTCACCTGGACCAGGTCTCTTGCTGACACTACTTGGGACAACAATAAGCAAAGGAATGACTAGAAAGAAGTGCTGGATTGGATTATAATTCTAGTCTTCCCTGATGCAACGCGAAGCTACTGTAGCTCTCAAAAAAATAAACAGAAATAGTGGGAAAACTGCTATGTAATTCCTATAATGCCATGGTTTTAAGTATAAGCTATTCTTCTAACCATTCGCGCGTACTTTCAGATCTTCAGGTTTAGGGAAATAATTGCACTGGTAGTTTTTGCGTGGCTTTCTTACAAATAACACCCCGCCCCCCCTTTTTTTTTTTGCTAAACATTGTCCTTTGTGAAATTCTCAGATTACATAAAGACAGTAAGTGAACTTGAGATCATTTTATATGGATCAGAGAATATTTACTGTATATCCCTCTCCAAAGTGTCATTCTTTAACCCAGCTTTGCTGATTAAAGGCTTCTTAAATTCAAGTCTCCTTCCAAAACCTTGAAGTATGATTTTCAAAGCATATGTAGACAGGTTTCTAAGTGAATATATATTAGTTCAAATATGACTCCTTGATTTTTCCATGTGCTTTTGAATATGATGTTTCTGTGATTGTAAAAATCTGCTCTCAGCAATCTGAAAACTAGGGAGCATTTAATAATTTCAGTACTGATTCTTTTTGAATCTCAATTGTGGACTATTTTTGTTGGATCAATGTGCTGTCTACTTAAAACATTCTTTTTACACCATTACTCATTACCAAAGCCAAAAATCACAGAGCCACACCTGTTATGGAGAATACCACTCAATGGTTATTCACTCTTAAAAAACCTCACTACAGAAAGTAGAAATACTAGTAACATATAAATACTTTAAATAAGGTAAGTTGAAGCAGAAATGGTGACTATAATAATAATTTAAGTAACATTTATTTTTCCACATTACAATCCTTAAAAATAAATTCTGGGGGGCCGGGCGGTGGCACTGGAGGTAAGATGCCTGCGCTAACCTAGGACGGACCACAGTTCGATCCCCCGGTTCCCCATATGGTCCCCCGTGCCTGCCAGGAGTGACTTCTGAGCGAATAGCCAGGAGTAACCCCTGAGCGTCACTGGGTGTGGCCCAAAAACCAAAAAAAAAATAAATAAATAAAAATAAAAATAAAAAATTCTGACTTCATTATTAGGTTTTCATCTGTAAAGATGTGTAGTCATCTTACAAATGAAAATAAGGCAAAATAACTGAACATGCTTGGTAGATTAGAGTTTTAAAAATACACAAGAAAACCAGAATAAATATGGGGAAAGCAAAAAATGAAATAGGATAGGAGGAAACAATAAATGAGTTAGGGACACTCCTTCAAGAAAACAAATGTAATCTTTCATGAAAAATTTATTTGTAAAATTTATCCAGCTACAAATGACTTCTGAAATTTGAAATATTATTTTTTTCTTTAATTATATTCTATGCCCTACAATTCCAAGAATTTTGGTAAATATCTAAAAACAAATAGTATTTGTATAGGGAAAATGAATAATAATATTCCAGGCAAACATTTTATAATAAATATATCAAATTATATTTATTCCTATGTATATTTATACCAAAATATAACCAAATTATACCAAGGTCTGTAGTTCTAAAGGTAACAAAAAATGATTTTACAATTAAATCTGAATTAATACTCCAAGAAACATTTCTATTTAACTACAAAATAGTTAATTATTAATATTAGATCTGTAGATATACATTAAATAGAGTTGTTTAAAGTTTATTTTTATTTATATAATTGGTTTTAAAGAGAATATATGTTTATCTTTCTTTTTATGTGTAGCATTAACCTTTATTCTAGAGACTGTTATACTTTAAAAATTTATTTGTGTTTTGGGGTCACACCTGGCAGTGCTCAGGGGTTACGCCTGACTCTATACTCAAAAATCGCTCCTGGCAGGCTTGGGGGACCATATGGGATGCCAGGATTCGAACCACCGTTCTTCTGCATGCAAGGCAAATGCTCTACCTTCAAGCTATCTCTCTGGCCCTGATATACTTTAATAAAAATAATAATTTTATATTCCAAATGTATAGTTATACAATTTTAAAAGAGCATTCCACATTGAAGAACACAATATAAAATTATAACTTCTTATTGGCATGCATTTATATGTGTGAAATGTCAGAAGAGTCCATGTACATTTTTTGACTACTCCTTATGGAACAAGAATTCTACAGAGCAGTCAATATTATTGATAAGTAAAAGACAAAAAACCTGAGACTTAATTTGCAAAGCCATAAACACATAAGAAATGGAGGAAAAAACTGTAACCTAGTTTCACTTTGTTCTCAAGTCTCTCTTAAATCCCCTTTTAACTTAAAAGTGGTAAAGGTACAGCAAATGATCATATCTGATCTGCTGTACCATAAATAATATTTCAAATATAACCACTAAATTGGCTGTCTTACTTTCTACTGAAATTATTTAGAAATAAAACAGTAATATGCTACAGATTTATGAAGTCCTTTGAAATACGCATCTAGAATAATTGAAATACTCATCTAGAATAATACTGTCCCTCAAACATTTTAATTATTGCTCTCCAATGAGTCTTCTAGATATTTTTCACAAATTCCCTTTATGAAATTTTAAAACTACAGATATATCATCTCATTGTTTAATACTTTTTGTATAATTGTACCATAGATTGCAAAATAATTGAGACATTTTTATTTCTTAGAATAAATGTTTTTCTCTTGGAGGGTAATGAGAATACATAATCTAGATGTTTCTTCTTGTTTGTCAAAAACTTCCCAATTTACTAGCCATTAGTTCCAATGACATAGGATAAGAATTTTAGAAATTTAGATTAAAATTTTGTCAATGTTTTGGGGCTGGAGTGGTGGCACAGTGGTAGGGCATTCTCCTTGCACACAGCTGACCAAGGACAGACCTTGGTTTGATTCTCCCTATCCTGCATCCCATATGGTCCACCAAGCCAGTAGCGATTTCTGAGCGCAGAGCCAGGAGTAACCCCTGAGGATCACCAAATGTGACCCAAAAACCAAGAAAAAAAGTTCATTAATGTTTTAAAATAACAATTACAGAAAATGCTGAAGAGTTTAGTATGGTTAGGAGATCAAAGACCAATTTGATAGAAAGAAGAAGGATGTGAGGGCTTTATATCCTAAAAAGGTCATTCCACACTGGAAAAGGGAAGAACATAGACAAGTACCAGACAGCCTTTGTCACAATTGTGCTTAAGTCTCTTCTTAATGATATTACCATGAAGTGAGTCCTTTAAGAAATGAGTCTAGTTCCCATTCATGATGAATAAGAAATCTTAGTCACACACCACATTACTGACCATCACCCCACTGATTAGTGTGTAAATATTAGGTTTCCGGCCTATGAAGAATTTGCTGTTTGGTTTCTTTCAGACCTGTTTGCATATTCCTAACTGCTACTGGACAAGAACAAGTAAGTTTATGTAATGTTCCAAAGAAACTGACACCCTGGATCATTTTTAACCAGGTATGAATAGAAGGCAGAAATGAATTCACAAATACTTCTTTCACATGGACTATAAAATATAACTTTTACTCCCAGAGGCCAAAAAGGGTTTACCCATTGAAATAATTATAGCTCAGAAGTATAATTTAGAGTTAGCTCTGGTTGCTTCTAAATTAGCATAGGAAAATAATTCACTCATCTCTATGGAAACACTAAAGTAAGTAAAATTTGGTCAAACTCATATGGATTTAACAATCCTAGAAACTTATGATGAATCCAAATAGAAAAAGAAAATTGACAATTTAATAAAATACGAATTGTCTACATATAATGATAACTGATTTAAATGGTAAAGTTTGGCATTTGTCATCTTTATGAATAGCTCCTATATAAAACTCAGAAACCTTTCTAAAATTAAATACTGGTATCTTCATTTATAAAGGAAATTTGTTTATTTCATCACTGGTCTAGTGATTTTTCTGAAACCAGTTAAAAGTGGGAGAACTGGGACGCAAATTGTTGTTATCCAAAAGCTTACTCTTATGTCAATCACAGTGAAACTATCTCAGAGGATTATGGAGAGACTCGGGGCTACATTTTCAAGTGAATGGAAAAATACTGTGCAAATGAAGAATTAGTGGACACGGAGCATAAACTATTTTCAGGTCCCCTATGTGACAAGCTATTGCGTAGATTATTTCAATCACAAACAACCCCAATTTTCATATATTCAAGGTAAGAATTGATCAGAATTTTGAGCAATTGTTTTTTGTTCCTCGTTTTGTTTATTTTGGGACCACTCTTTGTGTTGCTCAGCACTAATTCCTGGCTCTGCACTCAAGAATCATACTTGCAGGGATTGGGGAACCATATGTGGTGCCAGGAATCAAATCAGAGTCAGCCAAGTGCAAGGCAAGTGAATTACTTGCTATACTATCCCTCCAGCCCAAATTTTCAATATTTGTAAATCATGTATATGTTTATCAGTACCTCAACAATGACAAACAAAATGGGGACTGCTGGACACGGCATGGCTGCATTTGCTAGCAGTCTGGTGCATTGTACTAAATTATTTACCTCACTCAATTTCCTCTAATAAAATAACAGAAGTAAATTTAGGGTCTTAAGGAGGCTCCACAGTAAAACACTGCTTGGTCCTTGCTCAAATGTCCAGCAATTGCATAGATGTATATAGCATCTCCAAAGTGCAGGATATGATGATATATATTAAGGGAAAAGAAAATTCAAGTAATATACCAAGAAATACTTTGTAAAGGTGTTATCCCAATTATATATTTCAGTTTAGAAACTGGTTTGAGGAGGTAGAATCCAAACTTAAGTTTTCTAATTTCTATCACCAGTATTTTCTTAATTACCACACACTGCTTACAAACAGAATAATAAATAGACTTAAATATAGCAAAAGGGGAGAAAAAGGAGATGGAGAACACTGGGTAAAGAAAGTCCTTGCATTGCACATATTTGACCTGGGTTTGATTTCTGACATCACCTGTGATATTCTGAGCCTCATCAGGAGTGATCCCTGAGCTTTGAGCCTAGAATACTTCCTGAGCACTGCTAAACAAAACAACTCTCCCCACAAATTGCAACAAAAGCTTAGCCTCCAAATGCAGTAACAATTATACACTTTCTCTGTATATACTGACTTAATATGAAGTAAAATGTGTCTTTTATACTAAAATCATAATTATGATTAGTATAGTTCAAATGTGTTATCAAATATACCTAAACAAAGAGAATTGAATAATTCCAAAATAAATGCTGAAATTGTTCTGACATGTGAAGCAATATCTATAACTGAGCAAAATATAACCACTGCAAAAGTGTTTTCACATAATTTCCTAAAGAGCTGATATATTTTCAGTCTTTATTGAGTGGAAAAAAATTTTCATTCCTCATGTACTTACGTTCTATTAAGAAAATACAATTTTTCTCAAGAATAGTCCAACACATAACATATAGTCAGTGTTTGACAATAGTAATGACATTAAATAAATCATGTATCAATGAAACAGTTTTTAAAATGTGTATGTAGTTGCTAATAAAAATTTATATGTTATTCAATAAAGAAAGCTTTTTTATTAGGTTATCTTTAAGAGGTTTTATCCAATTGCTACTAAGATTAATGCATGAATATTCTATATTTAAAAAAAGAACTTACATTGTATGAGATATAATTTTGGGTATTAACAAACATGAAGATATTAAACTCCTTTCTTTTCAATGGTCTACCACTTAAGTCTAATAGAAAGACTGACAATCCAGACATTTTTATATATTTTAAATTATTAACAATAATTACACAGAAAATCACCCTTATTTTGAAGTTGTATCATAACATGATAGCAACATATGGCAGTGCAATGTATTTTTAAATGAGAAATTGTGTTAACATTTAGATGTGAAGACTTCTTGTCTGTAACAACTATGATTAAACTTCAAAATGTTCATCTTAATGGAAGGAAAAATACGAGCCATGAAGCTAGCTATTACTGCCTCTTTAACCAACACAGATGTTTCTAAGATGGTTCTAAATTGCCAAACTCTGCACATAATATGCAAGTAGAACAAACAACACTAATGGAACTATCATTTCACTGCATGAAATCTATACAAATATGGAAAGATACAAAGTCAAGTATACCTCCATGCATTATTCCTATCCTGTTAAAACAAATCTACATTTGTCAAGAACGCTACTTACCTAGAAGCATGTTAGCAATAGTCAATTCAGCCAGTCTGCAACTTCTGTATGACAACTATATTAAGAGCTGGAAAATGTGCTAAGCTGCGGCAAGTTTTATTCAAGATAGAGTGTGAACCTTCACAAAACTCTTGCTTGTATCCTAAGTCTGACAGAGTGTTGCAGGCTCCACTCACTGTGTGTGCTTGGGTGAAAGGAGCAAACAATACAGAGACTGTCAGTAGACAGTTGCCTCCTCAGTTAGGGAGCCAAAAAAAATTATGGAAAAGTAAGTTACTTCACTAGAGTTGTACCCGTAAATTCTGAGTTGATTATATGTCTTTACATTCCAGGTAATATATCTGGAAATTTACAAAATTCACAAATTTCACAAAATTCTCACCCCGAATTCTCAAAAACTTTTTATTTTATGCAGATGAGTTTATACTACCTTTTTTAAAATGTAACTATGCCTAGGCCAAAGTAAAAGTACAGAGGGTAGGGTGCTTGCCTTACACATGGCCAACCGGGTTCAAGTCTCAGCATCCCAGGAGTGGTTCTTGAGTGCAGAACCAGGAATAAGTTTGAACACGGCATAGAATGTGTTAGATGACAAGCAAAAGCCAAATAAATGTAACTACCTCCTTTTATCTAAAATGTTTCTTTCTCTTGTGAGTATTTAAAATACAATTTACTAGAAAACACAAAGAAAGTCTGCAATGAAATAAACTTTGTATAAAAAGGAATGTTTGGGGGAACTTAATATTAAAATGATATTAACCATCCAGGATCAGAAAATGCAAATATATTCATTATTTTGTGTTACAAGCTTGAACTACCAATGAGCTTTAAGTATCACGATGAATTGTTTGTTCAGCTCCAATACAAATAAAAATATTTCTAAAATAGGTTTCTCTTGATAGAAGAAACCTTACAGTTTTAAAGCAATAAGGATATTGCAGTGAACATTTAATGAAGGAACATCTTATTTCTTTTGATTTTTCTATAATGTGGATTAACAATTTTAAAAAGGGAAAATCTATTGGAGCCCCAAAGAAGAATATACAATAAGAATGCATAAAATTCATTAAACTGAATGTAATTTCTGACACCATGTTTCCATTTACTTTATTTGCTCTTACTTTTAGGGAAAGACCTCACAACCAATGTTCCAAGTGCCTCTGGAGCACTCTCACTGATGCCCACCCCATTAGGAAGGCCTGGGAGCACTTAGCTCTGACCATGCATGGTTTCAGTGCTGCTTAGGCCAAGTGCTGTTGGAGACTGCAGAATAAGTAGGGTTACAGGGTTACTCCAGTTATGCATAAAACTTGGGACCTTGCATATGAAAGGGATGCACTCCAGCCCACTGAACTATTTCTCTGGCCCTTGAAACTGTGTTTTCTAAAATAAAATAATAGATTGACATGAATAAAGCTTGTCAATTTTAGCAATTCTTTTTTTTGTTTGTTTGTTTGTTTCAGGGCCACACCCAGTTACACTAAGAGGTTACTCCTGGCTATGTGTTCAGAAATCATTCCTGGCTTGTGGGACCAAATGGGACACCAGAGCATCGAATTTCGGTCCATCTTAGGTTAGTGTGTGCAAGACAAATGCCCTAACACTTGTGCCACCGCTCTGACCCCAATTTTAGCAGTTCTTTTTAATTTATTCTTCAATCCCATATCTTTTTCATAGTAGAAAGAGAGAGGTAGGGGGCCGGGCGGTGGCACAGGAGGTAAGGAGCCTACCTTGCCTGCGCTAGCCTAGGACGGACCGCGGTTCAATCCCCCGGTTTCCCATATGGTCCCCCCAGCCAGGAGTGACTTCTGAGCGCATAGCCAGGAGTAACCCCTGAGCGTCACTGGGTGTGGCCCAAAAACCAAAAAAAAAAAAAAAAAAGAGAGAGAGGTAAACTCTATCTTCCTGAGGTCCATATAAATGAGCAGTCATCAATTTTCAGGTATTTGTTCATGTTCTGTATTTCCCTATTTAATTTTAGGGTTGAACTTCTATATGTTTAATTCACTTTATTTTGATTAGAGGGAAAAGTTAAATATAGGCCAAGTGTGGTAGAATGTCTCTGGAGAGTGCAATAAAGGAAATGGATCTACCTGATAGAAGGAAAAGTGGAAAGATTGAGTCTGGATGGTTTAAAGCAGGGATCTCAAATTCAATTTTCCTGGGGGCCGCAGGAGGCAAAGCCGGGGTGATGCAAGGCCGCATAAGGGATTTCGCTTACCGAATATTCGCAATACAAATCGCATTAGTAAGAAAAAAATCGCAAAAAATCGCATTAAACATTTGCATACCCTGAACGGAACTACTCGGGCTATGCGAATGTTTAATGTGATTTTTTTTCTTATTAATGCGATTTTTATTGCGAATATTTGTAAGTGAATAATCGCGAACACTGCAATATTTGAAGGTCGGCAGCGGGCCACAAAATGTTGTACAGAGGGCCGCAAATGGCCCACGGTTCTCGAGTTTGAGACCCCTGGTTTAAGGCAAATAGAACCAAGGAGAAATAAGACAAAGGAGAGCAACAAAGAACATCCAGGGCTTATTTTCTTCTGTTATAAAATGTCAGAATTTTGCATATTAAATATGGGAACATATTTTTGAATGTAGTAAAATGAATCACCACACATATAATCCAAGTTTCAATTAGAACTAAAAATTTGTTTGAGTGTGGATATATTTATATTTGTGAACATTTCCCTGAAAACATGAATGGAGGCTTCTTCCCTACCTTTGGGATTCCACTCACTTTAACTCTGTACCCAGAAGGATTGTTCTACTACATTGCTGGTCTCATTCCTCAGAACTTCTGATTCACTGTCTAGGAAGGGTTCTAAAAACTGGCTGTCTAACAAATCCTCAGGTGATGCTGTTGCTGTTAGTTCTGAGACTACATTTTGAGAGTCATTATTCTAGATCATTAAGCATTTTCTAGCATCTAGCAAGAAGATAGTTTCTATGCAAATTGCTTTATTGCCATATTACTTCCAATTCTAAGATTCCCTCTACCCAAATTCTGTTTTCATAATTCTAAAATAGTGTTAACAATGATCACATCTTATGATAACTACATAATGAGCTGCCTTAGCATGAACATTTTACTCATCACAGTGACTAAAGTAAAATTTCCCAAAACTCAGACACAACAAAACAAGACATCAAAATGGTCATTTCTTATAAAGCTGCTGGGACTTTAATGATCAGTATGTTGAATAAAGGCATAGAATAATTTCACTCATTTGTAGGACATAAGAAAAATAAAATATATTATGGTAATACACTTCAGAGACAACAGAGATGAGGAATAGGAGAGGTAGGAAGCTTGCCATAATGAGTGAAAAGTGTTGTTAGGGTAAAGAACAATGCTACTTGGAAATGATCACTCTGGAGAAAAACTGGGTGCTGAAATGATAATGCATGGTACCCCTTCAATAACAATAGTGCAAAATAGAGTCTAATAGAAGGAAGGTGAGAGGGAAACTATGGACATTGGTGGTGGGAAGTGAGCACTAGTGAAGGGAGAACTCAATCATGAACAATTTTGCAACATGGTTTTTAAATAAAGTAATTAAATAAAAAGTCAGTTTTTGTTGTTATTGGTTAAAATATGCACACTACCTATATACTAGACTACCTGCTTTAAAGTTAAGATATCTAAGGCTATACAGAGACCCCCTGAATAATGTATTATCGAGACTCAATGTCTAAATCACCTTTAGGCAAATCATGATTTAATACGAAAATCACTTCAGAACTCCTAAATCAAAGTAAAAAATTACCTTGAATTCCAAATCAGTAATAATAAAACTTTAAATTATTAGACCTATGTATGAACACAACTCTGTGACCAAAAAATTTTTGATAGTCCAAACACCAAACTATAAACGTTTGAAAGCAGGAGAGAAAAAGCCAGAATCAATGGGGCAGCTCATCCGATAGGGCCCAAGCAAATTCTGCTTAGCATTAAGATGTGAGACTACAAAGAATAAGTACACAACAGAAGCATTTCCACGTCTGAGATGACAACAACACAGTCAATAGCTCAATTCAATGATCTTGATGACTGGCATCTGTGTGTGATCCTCCAGTGGTGTGGAGGACTTAGTCTTAGAGGATATGATAGCAGTAAACCAACCTATAACTGACAGAATAGAAATATCTTCTCAGTTATTGTCCCAGTAGATTTTAATGTTCTTTACAGTTCTAAAAATCATGTAATAAAAAGACTTTCATGTAATGATAATGTGTGTGGCCTATCTTCCAAGTATTACTCCAAGTAGTGGCCTATCTTCCAATAGTACTACTTTGAAAAATGTACTATTTTGGAAAATTAATATTCATATTCCATAACATAAATATCATTTTACATAATACTTTCTTGATATTATGTAATATATTATCATCTAATAAATTAACTATTTTGGTTCATCAAAGATAATACATCATGTATTACATTATGATCTATAGTCTTTTGTGGATTGAGTGCAGGCACCATCACCCTCTCCCCACCAAATCCTTGTGCTTCTGAAAGCATTGACAGCTGAAAACAAACACCACAAAGCTACAATATCAGCTACATAGTTTGAAATTCCTGGACTATGAAAACTCCAAATGTTTTCGATACTGTCAACCCAGAAGGAATACACTAATTTAGACTTCAATGAAAATTCAAAGACACCTAATGTCCAGAAACAAAACAAGTAAAAGAAAATCAACTAGTAACAAATTACTGGGAAACCTTTGACAATGATTCAATGAGTTCATTGTGAGACACATTAATTTTCACAAATTTTCTTTTAATAATTTCATTACCACTTCCCTTTAAATAAGCAATATAAAATAAAATTATGTTATATAATAAAATTATATATTATATATTTATATTATATATGTATAAAATATACATATATTTTATATAATTTAAATGTTTATAGATATATAATGTGAATCAATTAATATTAATATATAACATAAATTTGTATAATATATACAATATTTTATATTATGTATAATAATACCTTTGGCAATATGAAGTCTGCCAAGGGGTTAGACTTGGAAATAGGTGGCAATCTGTGGACAATGGTGGAGGGAATTTTACATTAGAGGTGAGAACAAATGTATTATTATGAACAACTATAATTAAACTCTATAAAATGTCCTTTAAATGAAGTAATTTATATAAAAAAGGAAATAAACAGGCATTCACAGACTAATACACACACTAATGAGAAAAGCCTGAAGTGAATCTTTGCTTTGAGATCCCAGATGGAACCAAATCTGTCAGCACCTTGAATTCAGATATGTAGCTTTTTGAACTTTCAAACAATTGGTTCCTGATATTAAACCATTCAGTTGGTGGTTCTTTGTGGTGGTGGCCAAGGCAAACTAAAAGAATTTGTTTACCAGGTGATTTGACATTAAGACTTGCCAAATTCATAAAAGGGACAGAGATGAATATTAGTCCCTAAAACATTTAAAAAGCAATTTTTTGGAAGGTTAGGTTGGGGGGAATTGTTGTTTAGTCTTTAGTGAACAAACATGAACAAATGTAGTTTTCCTTGAATGAAATTTATTTAGAAAGATGTTAAGGAGACAAAGAGGAGTACTGTGTACTAGAAAGAACACATGCTTCAGAGTAGAAATAAGCCTGCAAAACGTTATAGAGACCAGCAAATAAGGTATGTGTTCAAGGGAGAGCATGAGTCTGAAGAACAAGCCTCTATTTCTAAAACTATATTTGAAATTTCTTTAGAAGATTTTTTTCATAATTAGGTTTGCTCTGCATTTGTCTATGTATATACATTTCCTCAACTAAAATATATTATTTTATAAACTTGCTTTACATATATTTTCTATTATAGTATTTTAAAATTAGCAATTGCTTCATCACTTATGATTAATTTTATGTACTTTTTAAATTTTGAATAGGCCTGCATGGCTCATTTATTTTCAATTTTTGTATGTTAAGAATTATTAAAGGGCATCATATTTGATAAGTTTTTCTTTTCATTAACTGTTAGATAGTCTATTAGTTTTGATTTTCCTAACTTGATGGTTAAAAGAGTCCTGGCACACACAAAAAAATCAAGATACCTTTTGTTCTCTTGTGGACTGATTAATTTTATTTGGTCTCAGTTCAGTCATTAATTAGCGTCCCATAAGTTTCTTTGCAGTGTGAGCACCAAACCAAATATAACTGATCCTTGAAACCATACGTTATTATACAAACCATAAGTTATTACCACTTACAATTTATTATATATAAATATAAATTATTATGATTTATTATGTTTTAATTAATTTTGATCAATCATAAAAAACAAGTTAAATAACCATATGACCATCAAGATTGTTTATCCTTAAAGTTTTAACTTACTATATTTGATATAATCTTAATAATTTTTCAAAGTATTTATAGCTTATAACATTTTGGAAAATATTAGTCATTCACATATCACCACAGTTTTAGTTGATGACTTTTTTTTCTTTTTTTTTAAGGAAGAAGGAAGGAAGGAAGAAGGAAGGAAGGAAGGAAGGAAGGAAGGAAGGAAGGAAGGAAGGAAGGAAGGAAGGAAGGAAGGAAGGAAGGAAGGAAGGAAGGAAGGAAGGAGAGAAAGGAAGGA